>JANZLX010000212.1:3925053-3946227 GCA_025531955.1 Erythroxylum orinocense
AAACTTCAGACATTTGTGATTACTCCCCTTTGAAGCTCTCGGTGAACTCAAACCTTTGCTACATTCTCAAGAGATCGAAAGCCTTGCCACGCATAACGCCGGAGTACTCCATCACTGCTGGGGATCTAACGCTATCCATGACTCCAACGACGTTTGGTGAAAATGCTGTGAAACGAACGACGAACAGAAATGACAGAGATGAAGGTAGATGGTGGTGCGATCGTTGTCCGATGGTTGCCGATTGCAAAAACTGAGAAAAATTATCAGAACGTATATACAATGTGTTCGAGTATGGCCGACCTCCTGATTTAACCTAATTCGGCAACTTATATAGACGTTAACTCGGGTCGAGTCGCTACAGTGAGACAAACTTTCCATTTTGGGTCAGGTATCTGCTCGTTCGTCGCGACGTGTTAATTAAAAATTCGTCGCGACGTGTTGAATTAGCTCGTTCGTCGCGACTAACGAATTAATATTTGTCACGACGTACGAGGTGCTTGGCTCGTTGCGACGTCTGGAAAGATTCTCATGACCTGTTGATTTTTTGATGCGTTGACTCCTTTGTTCCTACAAAATAAAACACTTGCGGTATCAATTGTCCTTATGAAAATTATAGGGAAATTAATATCAAATGATGACAATGTACTGATAATTTGCAAATTACGAGAGCTTATTAATAGGAACCAATTTAAGAGCAAAAGTCATCAATTAAGAGTCAACGAGTGCATAAACAGTTAAGAAAATGCGTCTAATTTATAAAGTAAACTTGGCTCAATCAACTATGCACATAAACATATAAAATAATAAGAATCAGTGTTATATATTTCTTGTTGTATTTACATATATAATCATAATAACAGTTCATCGCATATTTTTTTATTAATATAATAATTATCTTAATATAACCGCTTTGTCTTAGTTTCCACTTCACTTTCACTTTTACTCTTTCGTTTCATTTTTTACTAATTATTTTATTAGTCAAACTTTTCTAATTTGATTGTAAAATTTTAAATCTTGCTTTATATATTTTTATATTTTCTAGATTAATTTATACAATAAAACTATTTATTAATATAATCGGTTAAATTTAAAAGACATTATTACTGCGCATTGCAAATGCGCATTATTATTCTGCTAGACTACAAAATGAATAAAGTATTTTAAAATGATCATGTTTAAAAAAATGAATAAAGTAGCTAGACTACAAACATCGAAAGCGTACGCACCAACTATGATTTCGATGGAATAATGGCGCACTCTTATCTAGTGCATTAATTGCTATCTCACACGTTAGAATGATTTAGTGCACTATTGCAAGGAACGGTTGGTTTGGGTGGAATACTGCCCCACTCTTATCTATTGCATTGCTATCTCACACGTGAGAATGATTTAGTGCATTATTGCAAGGAACGGTTGGTTTGAAGAAGCGAAATTTAAGAGCTGCGTATGTCTCATTAGCTGTCTCAAGGCTGCCCTATCAATATCATTAATGTCACTATACTAATTGACATGATTTAAGTTAGGATTCATATTCTTTTCATTAGCAAACATCGTCTTTAATTATTAGTTTGTCCTTTTCGACATTAAACCTGGTAAAAGCTTAACAGGAAAACTTCTGTTGTTTTAATGACCTCAAAATTATCGTCTTTTTCACGTTACTTTTCTTATGGAAAGCTAAGAATCCACCGTATTGAACGTGGGCGGCTTATCACCCGTAGACAAGGATGTTGAGTTCCATTTTGCCTCTACTTTTTAAGGATTTGAAGCTGTCTTAAATTAATTGTCCCCTTTCCGTAAAGCCAATAATAGAATCCGTTCCAAGCCTTTTTCTAACTGGATAGCGACACTCTTGAGTAACCAAGGGCCATTGCTTTGTGACACGTTCAGAATGTTTACAAGTTGACAAAATCATTTCTAAAAGTTTCGCAAGTAATGTGTTTGTTGGCACCGTGAATCGAGAATTGACACTCAATGTAAATCTGTATTTGGTTTTCTGAAGATAAAAACTGTACCGCCTCCATCTTAACATTTAGATAAATATATCTCTTAGGGTTACTTGTTTTCTTTTTGAAACATGAACATTACCTGGTTCTACTTTTTTTTTAATTCTTTTAATTTAATATCTTTTTCAGATAAAACTATTCCACGGCAAATTTATCGAAAATTACTAAAGACACTTTTTTTTTTTCAGTTTTCATTTTAGTTATTCCATTCTTCTCTTTTTTTCTTTTTCTCTTTCTTCTTTTAGTGATTATAGAGAACCGTAAAGTATTTGTCCTTCAAAATTACTTACTTGCCCTCTTATTCAAAATTAAAATCTTAATAATCCCAGTTGAATATAATTACTATAATTAAACAAAGCCTATTTGTCCCCGATATCCTAAATAATTGTAATTGAAATTTACGTGAACCTAATAAAGGATAATCAAATAAAATTAATAATTAGGACTCATCAGACTCATCAATAATTAGTTAAACCTAATTAAATTAAATTTTTCAACAAAATCAATCTAATTAACTACTCCTTCCTATTAAAAATAAGTGTCGTTTTAGAGGAATGCACACTTATTAAGAAAATTAACGAAATGTCTGATATACCCTTTTTAATTACATGTTAAAGTGCCTTGAAAATATAATCTGTGTAATTAAGATGTGAGAGAAATTAAAGGGTAATTTTGGAAGTAAAATCATAAACATGCATAAAAAGTCACAAACGACACTTATTTTGAATAATTAAAATCCCTCTAAAACGACTTTTATTTTGAATAAGAGGGAGTATTAAATAAGAGGGAATTACATTGAACATTTAAGCATTATAATCTCTCCAAACATGAAAATCAAACCCATGATAATGCAATCATATCATCTGAAAAGATCTTTAAGGCCCAAATCATCATCTACCAATCAGAAGTTGCCTTATCACCAACCATTAGTACATGTGAATAGTTTTCACCCAAAAAAAAAACAGAAAATCTGTGATGGATAGGCTTATATCATGTGATCAAGACAATACAACCACTAGTTGCAATAGTAATAGTGCATTCCAGGAAGCCCTAGAAGTCCAGATGATTTCAGAAAACACGAGGAAGAAAAATACCTGTTTTTCTGGGTACTTTGGTGCCGATATTAAAGAAACAGCTTCCATGTGACCGAAATCCACGTCATAACCCAACATATAAATATATAGCATCTTCCAAACATATTTCTTCTTTTCATAAGGAGTCAAACCCTGATTAACCATAAATGTTGCAATCAGTGATTGCTTTATTGAGTTAAAAAATTCTCTTCAGATGTTATATTTAAGTTCGCTGAATCCACACAACACAAGCAAGAATGTATGTGATATAAGAGTGAACACACTGCAATGTCTCAAATACATAAATAGAATAGAAAACTATACAAAAAAAGGTGGATCAATAAAGTTATGGAGGTAAATGCAATACAAAAGATAACCTGTAATGACAGACAAAGAGAATTCAGAAATTATTAACCTAATTAGTCCAGCAGAACAATGTCAACTGCATCGGGTAAAAAAAAAAGAGTAAAAAGTTCTTTATGTGTGCTTACACTTGAACCCTTTAAAAAACCAAGTTCACATTTTCAACATGAAAAGAGAATTGACCAGACACAACATTCTTTGTAGAGTAAGTGGAAGTTCATTAAGATTCTAGTGAGTATAGGGGAAATCATGGTCTACAAAACACCTACTGGACAAAAACACACAATCCAAAACATACAAACTATACAAAGCCAGCAGTGTGGTAGCAGCATCAAAAGCATTTATACAAACAATATTATACATGAAACAGTCAATATACAACAGACACAACTGGTTCCAAAGACATACATATTAATTTTTCTCTCTGCAAAGGCATTTCATTAGTATAGTACAATTCCACAATATACTCGACATATTAACTCCATCAAAACATGATTGGAATTTTTAACTCTAGAGAGCAAATATAAATGTGAGAAGGATACTGCACCATCCACACTTTGACCACTAAACTTATGACAAAAATAATAATGAATTCAAAAGGTAAAAGTGTATATGTTAACAGCAATCAACTCAAAAGAACACACAAAACTCCTTGGTCCTAGGAATACACACTATCTCAATCAATCAAAGTGACTAGTTACAATGGTTTAATCACTCTTACATCAGGCTTCAAAATGGCAAAAGGTTCCATCTATTGATAACAACATCAATATTTATCCAAAACTGACCTAACAAATATATTACCAAAAAAAAAAAAGATGAGTAAAATAGTAAATTATTTTATTCCTAAATTACAGGATAAAATGAGCATTACCTTATCAAAATATTATCTCTAGTACTTCTCAATTATTCTGCGTTTCGAATAACAATGGGTTGTACAGCCATGTTAAGTGAATAATATTGCTCATCATTAGATGCAAGCAAAATTAACTTCCTACAGACCACATAGTCATTGGGTACATAAAAAACAAAAAGGGACAACACATTGCACAATGTTATTATCAAATTAATCTCCAATAATGAAATAAAAATGCATCAATCAAAATATAGCCTCACAATATTTCCACAGAATTCCTAGGTACCATAACCATATGATTTGTCCATCTCTAAACATCTCTAGCACAAGGATATCACTAATTTAAAATTTTAAAATATATCTGCAACCTCATAATCTTATTGAATTAATTCAACATATTCATAGCTTTGTATAACCCAAATACTTTCTGGTGCTTGGATAAAACCAATAAAGTGGAAAAACTAACCAGCATCTTATAGGTCAAATAAAGCACACAAGCCAATTCAAGGGCAAAGAACAACCTTCAACAAATCATACAATAAGTTCCTTATCACAAGTTACAGATTAATTTAAGTGCCACAAACAATATTTAAATTGCGCAACCATAATCCAAGTTTGGCATTGACCATGTAGCTTTTCTCCAATCTATACTTTTAAAATATTATGAATAAGAAGCTAGCATTGAGGATTGCTTGAATTGCACAAGCGTCCCTAAGCCAAAGATCCATAACCAGTTCAGAACAGAATAGAAACCCAATATAAACAGTCAAGAGATGATTGGAAAAGGGAGTACTTTCTATGTTGAAACCACGCAACAATATTTCTTAAAAGCCTCTTCTTGCAAAATAAAATACCATTTTTTTCTCACCTGTGGAAGTTTACAATTAATGCAGAGAGCAACATCTGCTCAAACATATGTAAGTACCCTCAATATTTGGCCATGTTTGATGTCATTAATTAATGTACACAAACAGATATGCCTTATGGGCCTATTCCCAGCGTCATTGATTAAAAAGAGGAGTATGTAACTAAAACCATTAGTTCTTGTAATCACTTGAACAGTAGAAAAAAGTTTTAATGCCATCCAGATCACACTATAATCATTGTATCAAATCATCGCCATAAAGGAATTACTCTGGAAGTTTAAGCACTGCTAATAACCCAAAGCCAAAAGCCAAATACTGAGTCCCTATCAAAGTCAGAGAAAACCAAGATAATACTGAAGATCATACACCTTTATCCCTTATAATCCACTCACGAAATAGCTCGTAAGATAAAGTATCCGTTAGCCCCCAGAAAAGACATAAATGAGCTTCAGCTTTTGAAAGCTTCAGCAAAATATCTGTACCATTCAGTTGTCTAAACGCAGATGGTCTAAATGGCATATTTCCTTTTCGCACAGCTGTTCCACCATCAAAAACTAAAGAAAACCGATTGCGTTTCTAACTCAACCCAACTCCTCATCCATTATACGTGCCTTCATTGCTCAAAACCCAATAACATTATCGCATAAAAAAATAAAAAGCCTCATGTCATCTACTTGTGCTAGCTCAGTCGACTTACTGACTGTTCATTCAATTCAATTCCAATAAAAGAATTCTTCAGAATCAAACAATTACGGCTGCTTTTAAGGACGTTCCATTAATAAGTGCGCAATGATCCAAAACCCAAAAAAAAAAAATTAGACCTCAACAATCAATAAAATTTTTGAAAGATACAAACCTTTTCGTTCTTGAAGCGAGTACGGACGTTACCGAGCTCTTTATCGACCCGAAGCCTCTCTTGCTCTTTGTTCTGGCAATTACGAATGTCACTTATAAATACCGACAGACCTCTCATCCCAGAAAGCGCCATTTCCCTATCAGATCCACCAACACTCTGTCTCACACACTTTCTATAGCTCCACCACCAACGGCAACTTACTGTTATTATTATTAACTCAAAAACACACAGAGGCAGAAAGAGATCCGATCACTTGAAAATAATCTACAACGATCGCCGAGTTTGAAGATCTGAGACTGTAATTCGACCAAGACATTAAGAGATGGAAGTTACGATATCGTCAGATGTGGAAAAAAATGATAAGAAATTGAAAAACTTTTGTTTGAGAGAGACAGAACAGAGATTTTGGAAAAGCCGCCGATGGATTACTTCGGAATTTTGTATTTTGACCCCTAATATTTTGTTTTATTTCACATTTAGTTCCTCTTGTTTATATACTTTTCAAGATTAAAGGGTGGGATTGACGAGACCCGAGAGATTCATCTTTTGTAAGGACTTTTCCGCACAAGTGGCCGCTTTTGCTTGTGGGTTTATTCTTACTTTTGTATTTCTAAAATTATTTTATTTTGCAAGGGAACGAAGTAGCAGTTGTGATGAAACAAATCCAAAACCTGAACGTCGCCTGAGAGATTCGAACTCTCGCGGGGAAACCCCATGTACTTAGCAGGCACACGCCTTAACCACTCGGCCAAAGCGACGGTTTAGGTGCTTTACGAGAGCTCATTTACTTTCTTCATAAACACATGTCAACATTTTACGACTCCCGCATTCTCAATCTCAATGCTACCTGAATATGTGCATGTGTGAACTACAACTGAAATTTAAGAAAATACAGCCTGAAATTTTCTATATTTTGCTCATAGTCATAAAACGTTATAAATTGTGTGGCTACAAGCCTGTGCCTGTACAGATATACAAACTCTAAGGGAAGAGGAAAGAAAGAAAATAGACATCAAACAAGATCAGCTATAGATTGCACATTTTTCCATTTCAGTGGTACCGGTAGCTCCATTCTAAATCTGGCGTGCTTTGCCTGCAATTGCAGTCCCAGATTCCGGATGGAGCATCCTGCCTTCCAACTGCTTGTCAAAGGACTTTCCATGACCTTTGCCAAAACCATAACATCCACATATACAACAAAATACAACACCCTTTTCTTCCTTCTATAATAAATTGCTGAAAGAAAGTTAAAATAGAAAAGTACTCCAGTGTCTGTCTACTGGAAGAAGCTGCAATGCTGTTTCCATATAACTTGAATCCACTTCACAACAAAAGGTTGAAATTCAACTGCCTTTTATGAAGGTGCCAAGACTCTGTGAACCACTCTCGGCTTCTATTTGTCTGAAAAAAAATTCTCTGAAGATTGGTTTTCACATATTAGCTATCCACGAAAAGAAAAACTTTTCCGGTGTCTGGATTGCTGAGAAGTGCGTGCTTGTTCAACTGCTGCCCTGGGAGTATGTCCAGTGCTGTTAACAACGTCTGGTTGGGCATCAGTGGAACCTGGAAGAAGCTTGCATCCAATTTTCCTGCGGACCAATCGTGGGGAACTTAGTGAACTATGCGATTTGGTAACCCTCTTCATTTCCTGTTTAATTCTACCAAATTCTTCTTCTAGTTCTCCAACTCTTGACCTCATATTTTCCATGTCTACCTTTAAAACCTGATTCTCACGCACAACTGCAACCCATCCATCTCTCCTTACAATCTGACCAGCCATGTCAGTTTGGTCGGACACTGGTCCTCCAGGAGCATTTTCGGTGTCCAAAACATGTAGGCAGCTGGCAAGTGCAGTTCTCAACTGCATCTGTTCAAAGAACAGAACTTGAAGAATGACTCGAATTGGTAGCCTTTCATTCTGAGAAGCATGCGCACAAGCATCAATGGAGAGCTTCTGGTAGTCAATGATGTTGCAAAGTTCTTCCCTCTCTTTATCTGACAGCCATGTGTGCGACTGCACAGTTCCATCAATAATTAGAAAATTTTTAAGATCAAGGAGAAGCTTTTGTTTAAGCACAACATGAAACATGTTGATTTTACATAATTCTCCATTTTACAGAATGAATGGTTCGTACATAAGGGGACCTATTTTTTTCACCTAAAATCTTTAAACAGTGAGTTATCAGATCATAATTCTTATATATAAGCTGTCCTTAATTCATATGGTTAATTGATATGAGAATTTGACCCATCAATAAGGAAATCAAACCTTCAAGTATATATCAAGAGCTCTATATAAACCGTCATGTAAGGACCTTGACGAATCTGGAAGGGCCTCTACAAGACTGCGCATCTTCTTGGGTTTCAAATTAACATCAGAAGCAACCTCTGCAATATAGTTATCAATCAACTTTGCAACTTTTCTTAGGGGCTCAGAAGATGGTGAGGTTTCCAGATCCAAGGATGATGGAGAAAAAGATGCTATTCTTGATTCTGAAGACATAAAGTGATCAATGATCCTTTGCACACAGTCTGTATCATACAAAGTATCAGAGTCAGAATAACTAGGAATGAGAAGACTGTCTAGGGTTGCCAATTCAAGTTGCATCCCTATTTTTCTCTCTAGAGAGTCCCTACATGTTTTATTGACACCCAATATCAATGCAATTCGAAGAAGCCCTAGCAAAAATCGGCAAAAGGACTTCCCCTTCTTTTCTGGAAGAAGTTTTTCAATTGTTTCTATCAAAAAACTTTGATCAACTACAGCAGGTGTCAAGCTAAAACTGGCAACTGTTCTTTTTTTTCTACTTTGTGCACTCTGCCACCGGCCAAGACCGGGTAGGTATTTCCTTGCATAATACATAATTGCACCAGCAAGACTCTCTGGTCTTATGCCTTTTGTTTTCATAGTGTTGATTAGTCTCTCAAACAAAACCACACTGAGGTATGAAATGTCTTCAAACCACCAGTCAGATTCTGTGCTTCGGATCCTCGCCCCTGTGTTTATTCCATTCCAGAGGATGCTACCTCCTGGACTCTGTAAACTTCCATACATCATCATGGGCCACCCAAACAAGCTAGGATCTGTACAGGCCATCATAGATAGAGAATTCAAACATTTATTTGTTATTTGGAGCCTGTCAGCCCTTTGAATAACCAGGTCAGAACTTTGAAGAGCCAATATACAGTGTTTCCAGTTACGCATTACATTCTTATGGAAAAAGTTCTCTGATTTCGGAAGTAGATTATCTTCTCCATACTCGTCTGTCATTTCAAGGTAGTCTGCTGCACAATACAATACAACTATATTTCTTGGAGTCAATTCCACCCGCATCCCATAGCAAAACTTTACTGCAAGTAAGAAGGTGTCAGGACCACCAGGGAATTCGGTGAGTCTTGTCGTCAAATGTTTTTCAAGGGTTCCATGACATATGTGTGCTATCTTCCCACATTTTGACACCAACGGGAACTGAATGATCATAAGATTTTATCAACATCCAAACAAGGCAACTGGATGGGAAGACATGTATCCATTTCAATAAGAATTTCTGCAACTTAATAAATAAGAAGTTCTGTGATCTTAGAAATAAATACAAACAATAAACAGGTGCTGAAGGCCTTACCCACCTTTATTACATCAAGTGTTGATGAAAAAATGGAAATTCAATAAACTAAATGTAGATTATATTTCCCTAAGACTAGTAATCAAAATAGAATAACCAAACAAGTACACAAACATCGCTTCTCTAAAATCACCACAATTATCATTGTTTGAGACAAACAAAATCTTTCTTTATCAGCCCTTGCTCTTCATTCGGGGAAACAAAAAGGGGAAATTTTTCATGGAATTCGAGTTCACTTTCCGATAATTACATATCAAACATGAGTTACAAGCTATTTACTGTCTAGATCAGCAATTATCAACCATAGACACCATAGACCAATCACTTTGAAAAAACTTAAATTTTCCTTCTTATTGAATATCACTAAATTAGTAGCCTGACAGGATATATGTATTATATGCATACAGCAACCAAATATAAATTATGCAGCAGATAACTTGCCGTTTACAATCGAAAAGTGTTTTATGACCTAGCTTTCCTTGTCTAATTAGATGTCAATGAAAGTTCTCCCTGGAATTTCTCTACAAAAATTAAGAATCTTTAAGATAAGTTATGGGAAAGAATATTGGAAAACGGGAAATAAATGGATACACAAGTCTGGAAACTAAACATACATTCACCAAAACATACTCTGATTTACATTGTAAATCTGAACCACATTCTCTCATTAATTTATTCCTTCACAGTTGACCTACAATTTAGGTATTTTCAAAATGTTAACTTGTAATTTTCACCATAATGCCCATGACTTTGAATGTATTTCAATTTTGACCATCATTATGAACCCTTTAGCAAGTTGAATGAGGGATCCAGGACGCAAAAACCTACAGCACTGATAGTCGTTTACAATCTTTCATGTGAAGAACTTAACGGGTTTTTCTTACAAGATTGATTGTTGCAAACCCTTAAAATAGGAAAAGGGTGATGCCAAAGTTAAATAGATTTCCTCAAGTCTCATATGTTTTAGTTCAATAAAATGTAATATCTGTATCACATTTTAACAATTCTCATTTCCAACGGCAATTCTTGTGTGTATTTGCGTATGGGTAACTGATTCATGTCTATTGCTGTCATAAAAGTTGGTCTAGTCCTACAACTTTATGTTTTAGGAAATCCATGTTGTAGAAACTTCCTTACAAAATTCTGCAACATGTTGATAACTAAATAGAATAGATTCCCACTTTAGAAAATAGGAATCTATAACCACGATTACATCATCTATATGAGGATGAATCCTTGGACTTTCTGAAAACAAGCATAAGGAACAAAATTCACCATACTTCCAATCCTATGTGTATTTGGCCTTCCCTTACCATCCAATAGAATAATTACTCTTCAGACAATGTTAACTGATCACTTAGTTCACCAGGTGAGATGCATAGCAACCCAAAGTAGCAGACCGAAAAGTCAGCTGATATTTAAAGGCATCCACTATCATAGATATCCCCAAGTTAACAGTAGAAAAATGCAAAGCAAATAGACGAAGTGATCATCGAACAAGACATATGTTGGGACAAATTAAATTTAAAAAGCATGCATAAGCTCGTACAAGTGGAAGTCTGAATACTATCGCAAACACTTGCTCTGGATCACAAATCCTCCACGAGCAACAATTCGATTACCTTATGAAGATGAAAGTTCACACCATCCACGAGAACGGATATATCACTTGGCAATCCTGCATTGCAGAACCTGCCAGACCCACCAGATATCAACTGTCACAGATAATTCCCTTAAGACTATGAATTACGAAAATTTCAGTAATTAATGACAACCAATATCAACTACTACTTTTATTGAGTTAGACAACTCGTAATAAGTACAGACTCTGCATAAAACCAATAATTCCACTCCAACAAACTACCAGCGGAGAATTAGACTTGAATTCACCACGTAGACATGCACATCAACCATTAAAAAGAAAACCAGTTTACAGCACGCTAAAACTGCAAATGGGTTCTTGAGATAATGGCTAACGTACCAGTCATTGCCCTCTTTGCGAAACCCACTAACTTTTCCTGCAGGGGCCATGATCAAGCTAGGACCAAGAAGGGAACCGTTTCCCTCAAAGATCAATGAAATATAAACAACAAATGCCCACAAAAGTTCATGACTTCTGCATCACGGTTTTAAAATGGTAAGAACAAAGGCACAAAACATAAGTGGTCTTAACGTTGTTACAATGAGAACAGGTAAAAGCCGTGGGCCTCTTCTACAGCTAAGAAAAACATCACCCAAATGTAATAAGCAATTGTGGAAGGGAAGCATAAGGGCATGTGCCCGTGAAAAAAAGCCGAATTTGCATGCTCGGTGACACCCCCAACAAAAAAACAACCAACTACAAACACTGGGGACCATACTACACCCAAGAAACCCAAAAAAACAAAACAAAACCGCAAAAAAGAGATAAAGAAAGCAGCTTGAAACACTATCACGAAAGGGTAGTCTCCACTCAATAAATACCGGAAATTATTTGAACCAAAAAAAAAAAGGAAAGAACCCAGATCAGGACATAAAAGCTTGGAAGTGAAAGTGAAAAGCTTGAACGGGTTACTTTTTGTCCGAAAGTGTACTCGGAAGAGTATAGAAATCACAAGATTTTGGGACGAGCGATGGTCGGCTCGTGAACATAATATAAATAGCAAAGGGACAAATTGACAACGGTCATGATGAGAGAGAGAGTACTAGAAACTTAAAACTGAGGTTTTGTTTGTCTCCCGCTCTTTGTCGAACACCTGGCGTGCAATCATGCGCTCAAAACGAGTGCGTTTCGAAAACCCTTGGATCCGGAAATAGATTGTCTCGTCTTGGAGAGTGGACTCGGGCTGAGTATGAAAAAGTAACTTTGGGATAAAATAGTAAATTAATTTCCCTGTCCTTTCAGCTCTTCCAATCCCAATGTAGGCGCGTGCCTTGCATTTCCTATTTACATGGGGTTCAACCAACGACGACTCCCCTTTGGGTATTCTTGGTGTTTCCACATCTGTTAAGAAACTCACTAAACGGGATTGTTACCCTCTTCTAAACTCCATAAATAAGAGGATCGGTAGAAGGTTGCAGCGGTTTCTTTCCATACTTAGCAGCTTATATATTTACTGGGTTGGTTTCTCATTTTGCTCTACCTAAAGGACTGATGAAGGACATTGACAAGTTGTTAAGGGACTTCTTTTGGAGTGACTCAAACAAAGAAATTGAACTTTCCAAGGTGAAATGGACAATGGTCTTTCAAGCTAAGGTATATGGTGGATTGGGAATCACCTCTATCTGCACTGTGAATAAGATCATGCTTATCAAGAGACTCCGAAGGCTTTGTTATAATGGAGAAAACCTGTGGGTGAGATGGACTCACCTTCGCTGCTTGAAAGGAACAAGCATCTGGCATCTGGAATATTAAAGCTAGTCCTTTTAACTTCTTCGACACTCAACCAAATCTTGAAGATCACAAAGCTGGTTCACTTGTTCATCAAACATAAGATTCAAGATGGATGTAACTGAAAGAAACAGCAGGAAAATGCGTAGGTTGTAGTGTCATTTCAAGGAATAAATCTTATTAACCTTGTAATGTATGTAAAGAGCACTATTTATACTACTCTATCTAAATTGCTATTGGTTGAGTCTCCTAGAATCAAGGAAAATATTCTAACTACCTGATGTGTGAATATGCTAGCTGGACAGTGCTGGATGGGTGAAGAGGAAGAAAGGACAAAACATAAAATGACAAAAAAGAAAACGGTAAGAGATTAAAACAATAGAGTTGGTCCACTAGGTCTCCTGAAGCATCATGGTCTAACCCATTGCTTTTGGGTCCTTTATCACCCGCCCTTCAAGTTGGAGGCTCGATCAACGACTCCAAACTTGTTAAAGAGACCTAAAAACACGCGTGCGGACAATGCTTTTGTGAATAAGTCCACGATTTGTTCCTTAGTGTTCACGTGTCGCAACTCAAGTAACCTTAAACTTATGCAATCGCGAACCAGATGTAGATCTATCTCAAGGTGCTTCATTCTCTCGTGAAAAATAGGATTCTTCAAGGTGTAAATGGCGGCCTGATTGTTGCAATATAGAGGTATGGGTTCTTGAACATTAACCCTAGAGGCTTGAAGTATTTGTATTATCCACTTTAGCTTGCAAGTCGTTAAGGCTAAACTTCTGTACTCCGATTTAGCTGATGATCGACTCACAATAGTTTGCTTTTTCGTTTTCCAGGAGATCGGTGATCCATCAAGGAATATGCAGAAACCAGTTAAGGAGCGTCTTGAGAAGACACAGCTTCCCCAATCCAAGTCTGAAAAGGCTACAAGGTGAGGGCTTTCGTCTGTTGCGTAAAAAATCCCTAAATTTTGAGTTCCTTTAAGGTATTTCAATACCTGTTTGGCTACTTCCTAGTATGGTAATCTAGGGTTACTCATGAATTGGCTCAACTATTGTGTTACATACGTGATATCTGGTCTAGTAAAGCCTAGATACTGTAATCTTCCGACTAATCTTCTGTATAGTTCTGGCTTCTTCAGTAGCTCACCCTCTTCAATGGTTAATTTTGTTCCAGGAACGATGGGTGTTATGCAAGGAGTACAATCCAACAAGTTGGTTTCCTGCAGGATATCCCTAAGGTATTTACTCTGAGTAAGTAACATCCCATGCTCTGCTCTTGCTATTTTTATTCCCAAGAAGAATTTCGCATATCCCAAATCTTTGATCGTGAATTTTGCATTTAAAGCTTTCTTTACTGATTCCATTTGTTCTTTATTAGCAACTGTTATTAAAATGTCATTGACATAGATGATTACTACCATAAAATCTTCTCTTGTCCCCTTAGTGTATAGGCAATGATCTGCTTCAGATTTAGTGAAACCAATTGAATGTAGTTTTGAAGATAGTTCTTTATTAGCCTACTCGCCGGTTTTAAACCAAAAATGGACTTGATCAGCCTATATACCTGTCCTTCCTTAGCCTTAGTGTAGCCTTGAGGAGGTAGCATGTATAGTTCTTCTTCTAGGTAGCCATGCAAAAAGGCATCATTGATAGCGCATTGGTGTATTGGCCATTGCTTGGAGGCAGCAATGACCAAGAATATTCTGATGGTCATAACGTTTGCTACTGGAGAGAAAACTTCTAAATAATCAACTCCTTCCCTTCGGCTAAAACCCTTTGCCACAAGTCTAGATTTCAACTTGTCTAGGGTACCATCTAAATTGTGCTTAACTTTATACACCCACTTCAAGGCTATGGCCTTCTTTCCTTTAGGTAGATCTGTCAGTATCCAAGTTTTATTTTTTTTTAATGCAGACAGTTGCTCATTCATGGACTCCACCCATTTTTCGTCCTTACTTGCAGACTCATAGGATAAAGGCTCAAAAATTCCAGATACATAACTTATGAAATTACTGTATGCATTGTTGTGTTTGATGTTCAACTCTCTTAATCTGTCTTCATTTGTTCCTACAGGACAACAAACTTGTAATGCTACATTATTATCAAGGGAGTAAATGGATGGATTTGCTGAAGTTTGGAGGACATAATTTTGCAGGTATTTAGGTGGTATTTGAACTTTGTTGCTTTTCCTTTGTGTAGGAACTGTAGGTAATGTGGTGCAGTCAGATGGGTTGTTTGGTGAGGCATATCCAGGTGTGCAGGAGCTTTGTTCCGGATTGTTGTCACATAAATCATGGGTTGTGTGGTTGTCATGGTAGGTGTATGTATAGGATATTCTGTGTCTATGTTGGTTAGGGAACTTGTGAACAGAGGTTTTGGGATTTGTGTAGTGTTTGTAACCTTTTTCTTCAAAAGGAAAAACATTTTCATAGAACACTACATCCCTTGACACAAATAATGTTTTGGTAGCTAGATCCATAACTCTATAGGCTTTGTAATCTGGTAAATACCCAAGAAAATACACCTTTTTGACCTAGGATCTAGTTTTGTTCTATTTGAAGTCTTGTCTAAGGTAAAACAAAGGCAGCCGAAGGTTTTAAAGTGTTCATAGTCAGGCTTTCTGTTGTACAGTCTCTCAAATGGGCTTATCCAACCTAAGGTTTTAGTTGGGATTTGGTTAATCAAGTATGTAGCTGTTAATAGGGCCTCTCCCCACTATCCCTTAGATAATTTAGCTTTGAAAAGAAGGGCTCTAGTGATTTGAAGTAAGTGTTTGTGCTTAATTTTCACCACACCATTTTGCTATGGTGTATAGGGGCTGCTCTTTTGGTGATGAATTCCCACTTCTGTGAAGATTTTGGTGCATTCTTGATTGATGAACTCCTTCCCATTATCAGTTTGTATCTTTAACACTCTAGTGTCAAATTGTCTCTCAATGTTTCTAAGAAATTGCACAATGGTTTGAGTGGCTTGGTACTTGTGTCTTAGTATGAAAGTCCAGGTAACTCTAGTAAAATCATCCACTATTGTAAGAAAATTGTTAGGATTAATACTGTCAACAAACCTAGGATATGGCAAGACAAAAAAGAGAGGGGGCTGTGGGCAATGATAATGATGTGGGCAATGATGATGTGGACAAAGCTGCACAAGTTAGTTAGGAATGTGGCACATGGATGGGGAATAACAGAATGTAGGGTGGTTATCTAAATAGGGGGGCAGAGAGAGAGTAGGGTCATTCAGAAAGTGAGAAGAATATTGTGACAGAGAAAGAAGATATTCTTTCCCTGAGGAGCAGCCATTGCTCTGGTTAGTGAGTGATCTTCGGATCCTCTTGTAATAGCAGTGTTACTTACCACTGGTTTACTATCAATAGTATACTAATCTCTAGCTTATTAAGCTAGAGGTTCCTAACAGACCGATAGCTCTTCTATTTAGAGACTCGATGTTGCAATTTAGAGATGTTATAATAAGAAATCTTGCTATAAATATGAGAAGCAGACTGAAAATTTTGAGTTGGGAATTGGTACAGTAACAGGTATATCCAACTTTAGGGAAAGAGTGGAGTTTAGACAGTTTGTATTTCTAATATAAGTTGTCTCTGGTTTGAAGATCATTTGGGCTTTAATTAGCATTATTGACCATTCACATTGTGTTATTCTAACAATGAAATTAATCATGGGTACTAGTTTCTTAATTTACTTTCTGAATTTACTTTATGCATCGATGCACTAGAAACCAGTTCTGCTTGTTGATGATTGGAATTTTGTTTGTGTATTATGTGGGCAAATTTTTTCCTTTACGTTCCTATGACTTTCTTTTGATTAGAAAAAGAAGTGTGTATGATAATTTGCAGGCTGCAAAAGAATTCGAGTCTGAGCTTAAAAAGGAACCTGATTCTGCTCCAGATACACCTGTAGACAAACCCACTCCAGTTAGCGAAGAGAGGAAACAGGATCTTGAAGCGTCAAGCTCAAAGGAGAGTATGAGGGAATAAATTGGAAGTTGGTACATTAGCTCTACTTTCACATATTCTGCATTTCTATTTAGATCTAATTGTTGGTTCCCAATGTAGATCGGTGAGAAATTTCCCTACCAAGTGGTAAAATCATCATGCTTTGCAGAAGTTAATTTTGGTATACTTTTTATGATATATGTTGTCTAAAAGCTGCAGAAATTGGTCAGTTTTACATAGACTCGAGACTGTTAACAATTAGTGCAAGAATACTTTTCCTTTTATACATCTCTTTTCGTATAATTGACCTAAAGAAATGGACATTTTGCCCTTTGGGAGGCAATGGTTGGTTTCTTAAGATAGCATTTAACTGTTAATGGTGGTATATGGAGAGAAGGGCAGGTCGTTTGGGACAATTGATGATTACTTCACTTACCTCGAGTTTATGTAAACCTTTTGGTTAAAGGCTCAGACTTTGTGCCAATCTCAATCCTTAGAGTGAACACAGGAGGGAAAACGTGCTAGGGTTAATCCAACATCCAGTGGAATTAAAACGAACATAAAACTTGGCAAAGGGTGTGCGAAAAAGTCAGTGAGGAATCAACTTTCATTGTTATATCTGTGGAATTGAAGATTCCAAATTTCACACTTACGAATGCCTCCTGTCTTGCCATTAGTGGTTTGCATTGATTTGATAGCTTCAGTTCTGGTGGTTCACACAAAGTACGAGACAGCATATACAAAATTTGGCAGTAAACCACTCAATATTTTTTCGTTCCTGTACATTAAAAAACTATCATTGATTACTTTTATTGGTTTTTAGATTGTAAAAAGAATTCCATTATCAGAAGGAAGCTATACACTTCTTCAATTTTAGGATTTTGCAGTTTTCAGGACCCCGGCACTTGGCACCAACGAAATGGAATCCTTTTTTTTGGATAAAATCATACGACGTAGAGGTTCAAAGTAAACTCAATCTTTATTACCAATTTAAACACCACCTTTAATAGCTT
The DNA here is from genome assembly GCA_025531955.1 of Erythroxylum orinocense. Classification (NCBI taxonomy): domain Eukaryota; kingdom Viridiplantae; phylum Streptophyta; class Magnoliopsida; order Malpighiales; family Erythroxylaceae; genus Erythroxylum; species Erythroxylum orinocense. The sequence continues at coordinate 3,943,031 of JANZLX010000212.1, forward strand.
GAAATCGTTAAATAATTTTCGAACAATTGTTAATCTATACAAAAATTCATTATCCCTGCTTAATCTTTAAAGCTTCATGCGTAGGTCAGCATGGCCATCTCCAGTTTATTATGATTTTGAAGTCATAATAAACCAAGAAAAATATTAATGGAGGTATGAATAACTTAAGACTGTAATTATTCCTTTATTAATTAATATAAGTATATCAGAAGTGTATGATATTACATAATATGGGCATTATTTTATTCAGAAAGCAAGATATTTATTTTTGCATTGGATTAATTGGTTGATCACACATAATTAATCACCGCAATTAACGAATTGATATTTGATCATAAGGTGACCTTGGGCGTTCCCTCTTCCATCTGTATCCAATTGTCGAAACACTCCAACATCCAAGTCTAAGCCTCCATTGCGGCACTGATCAACGATTCTCACTGTTGTTTGAGCTCCAGTTGCTATATTCGTGACCTGTATGAATTTTTTATGTAAATGAAAACCATTAGAATTTTCTGCAAACTCCAAAAATTTCAAGACTGTATATGACAATACTTCAGATCATCTAAAAGAAAAAGAAAAATATTAGCTGTAACTGATCTTACCCTTAAGCACTTGCCACAAGAAGCTTGACCACGGGGACCAACTGGACCACAAAAGGCAGTCCAACCATACTTTCTCCGCCATGCCAAAGGTTTATTGGCATCCCAAGTGGAGCAATAAGCATTTACTGCATTCAAGTTCCATCCATGTTGTTCGGGGTTGTATAAATGGTAAGTAGCTCTCACATTATTAGCACTTTCACCACCTCCAGTATTACCAGTACTGGACTTGCAGTTGCTTTGACAATTTTTTGACGGCGAACAGTGGTCATCGCTTGTCCCACAATATCCCCACTGGCTACAACAGAGGTTGTTGGCACAAGTCCGGCCACCGGCTTGCCGCCCACACTGCTGGGCAATGGCGTTGGATAGTAGACAAAGAAGGAAAGCTAGAGCTAGGCTTAACTTTCTCATGTTTGTGTATCTTAGCTCTTTGGTTTGCATGTACAAGCTTTATCCGACTCCCTCATTTTATAGCGAGGTGCTGAGTCACGTAACGATTGGATCAGCCGCCTGCCATGCCTTTTATCTTTGACTCGATGAAATATTCTTCTTTCAGAAGGCTGGTTTCAACTTTGAATGTTATAATATATATTATTTTCTTTTAATTCCAAATAATTTTCGATTGGCCTCATGCTAGGGACAAGCTGTGGTTTATGCTTCCACATTCGTACTTATCTAGAAGGTCACTCGCCAGCACAAATTTAATATTTTATTAAAATAAATCTTGCATTCAACGAAATTGTTATTGTTATTTACAAAACTCATACATAAAACTGTATTCTAATTGAATGAGATTCTTTAACATCAAACACTTAATGATGGACTTTTAGATTATACTTAATTAACAAAAATATATATAAAAAGATGTTTTTGTTAGACATTTTTTCTCCCTGAGGACAATTTTGTCAATGTCTCATCAAGTTGGACTAACATTAATTGTAATTTTGATTTTAAATAAATTACTGGTTAAGTGACACTATTTGATCCAGATAAAGATATTAAAGTGGCCCAATAAATGATCTAAATCAATGGGTCGAAGTCTAGGAGGAAAATGGATCCCAATTAATGTGGACCGGGTCTATATCGGCCTTGTGATGGGGAAGCCCGATATGGAAGCTACATAAAGGTAAGGTCTCCTGCAGTTACTCAAGAAGTGAATTCTCGAGAATAGGGTTCCTGACCCGTTAAGGAAGCTCGGGATTTGAGGAAACTGTAGAAAGGCCTTGTCCGTGAGTCGGTGAGCATTTTCTGCTAAAAGACTCGGGAGATTCGGAGGCGTTTGGAGCTCGAAATCGGCATCGGAATCAGAGATGGAACCAAATCCAAGTATTCTGCATTACATTCATTTTTTATCCTTTCACGGGACCCTGGGGTACGTAATAAGGTCTCCCCTACGTACTAACAAAAAAAACATGTCTCCTTCAGATGAATTATCCTTTCCATCACTGCCTTCGAATCCTTTTAGTAACCCTCTTAAATCTCACTATACTACGATTATTCACCTTGCAACAATGGACTTGAGTTTTAGTTGTAGATAAGTAATAAGGGATAAAGATGGTAAGAATCTAGAATACTATCCTCTTTGATGGGTGATGGGAAAAAATGGTGCCTTTAAAGAATGGGTTATTAAAAGAAGGAACCAAAGTTTAGGACTCCACTTTTATAGGTTTTTTGAAAAGAAAATGCACAAGAATTCCAATGATAAATGCATGGGCTATAAAACTTTAGAGAAGTGGGAGTTCATTAGAGGTTTTATTACTTTGAATAACCTATAGCTTTTTATACACTACAAGAAAACGAGGCTTTCTGCGTCGCTTTTTAAACATCGCAGAAGGCACATAACCGTCGTAGAAAACTATCTACGACGTCTATGAAAATGTCACAAAAAATGTCGTGAAAGGTAGGGTAGGCATTAGTGTTCTACGACGTCTGTTGGAAAACGTCATTGAAGGCCCATATATTCTTCGACGTTTTTGAAAACGTCAGGAAAGGTGTACATATTTTACGACGTCTGAAGTAAACGTCACGGATTGATCAGGTTTAACGACGTACCAAGGACGTCGCATAAAATAACCAATCTACGACATGTATGAGACGTCAGTAAATGTATGGATATTTGACGACGTTAGATGTAAACGTCGAGGAAGGTTTTGTTACGGCGACGTTTGTAGGACTTCGCAGAAAATAACTTTCTTCGACGTCTTATTGTGTAAACATCGTAGATTGTGAAATAATTAATAATTGTTATTTAACCGAAAATAAATTGATTGAAAATAAATTTGCAAAATTTATTAATTTGTTTTCATTTATCTGAATATTCTAAAATTTATAATTAATCAATTTGAATTAATCATTTTGGAATTTTCAATTTCCCAAAAAATGTAATTTAATAAATATGAATTATAATTTTTTAATTTACATTTGTTTTAGAATTTTTTGCAAATGTAAAATTTAACAAAATTGTAAATTATTATTGATTTAATAAAAAATAAATATTGTTTATGAAATAAATTTATTTAACAATTTATCAATTTTTGAATATATCATTAATTATAATAATTATTCATGTATAACAAGAATTGAATACATGCAAAC
>JANZLX010000212.1:3946327-3972879 GCA_025531955.1 Erythroxylum orinocense
ATTCTGTTTGTTGAATAATGTACATGTAAAGATCTTATAGGCAGTACAAGATGCTAAAAAAGGAGAAAAAAATCATACAGCTAATTTTCCTATTTTATAGAGTTAACTAAGCCTATAATTTATGTATAAATTACAACTCATCAATCCTTAAGAATCTGCCATGATTTCTAAGTACACTTCCCCTCCAACTGGTCTAAAAATGTCTTCATAGCCAGCTTGCCAATTAACTTCTCAAATTGTTTCTTAGACGGTCCTTTTGTAAGAACATTTGCCACCTATTCCCCAGTTGATATATATGTCATACAAATATGTCCATTCTCTATCTTTTCTTTAATAAAGTGCTTGTCTACCTTAACATGCTTGATATGATCATGGAGAACAGGATTATGAGCTATCGAGATTGAAGTTTTATTATTGCAGTACATCTTTATAGGAGAAGTACTTATGACCTCAATTCGGCTAAGATCCTTTTAGTCCACAACACTTCACAAATTCTACGAGCAACTGATCTAAATTCGACTTCAGTACTACTTGTTGCCACTACATTCTACTTTTTGCTTCACCAAGTAACAAGATTACCTCCAACAAAAGTACAATATCCATATGTTGACCTGCTAATTGTATTTTCAGCCCAATCTGCATCTGTGTATACTTCAATTTGTAAGTGACCATGCATTCGAATAGTAAGTCCTTCCCTGGTGCACTCTTTAAATATCTTATGATTTTGTACACGGCCTTAAAGTGTTCTGGACTTGGAGAGTGCATAAATTGGGTTACCATACTCACTGCAGAGGCTATGTCTAGAGGAGTATGCGACAAATAAATCGTTCTACTAACTAATCTCTGAAATTGTTCTCTATTTTTCACTTCTTTTGGTTTGGCATGTTGAAGTTTCACATTAGGTTCAATGGGTGTTTCAGCTGCCTTACATCTCCTTAAAAAGATCTAGTACATACTTCTTTTGAGAGATAAAGATATGTTTTTTAGATCTAGCAAACTCCATTCTTAGGAAATACTTCACAGCTCCCAAATCTTTCATCTCAAAGTCTTTGAGAAAGGCCTTCTTGAGTCTTTTGAGTTCATCAAGGTCATCACCTATTAAATAATGTTATTAACATAAACAAGCAAAATAGCAAATTTTCCTTCTTTTGAATCTTTATAAAACATGGTATGATCTGTTTGACTTTGCGTACATCCATGAGCCCTTACAACTTTTTCAAATCTCTCAAACCATGCTCTAAGAGATTGTTTGAGTCTATAAAGTGATTTCTTCAGCCTGCACACTTTCCCTTCACCAAGAATTTGTTCAAAACTAGGTGATAGACTCGTAAAAACTTCCTTTTCTAAGTCCCCATTAAGGAATGTATTTTTTACATCTAATTGTTGAAAAGGTCAGTCAAAGCTAACAATTAATAAAATCAGGATACAGATTGAGTTAATTTTTGTAATCGGGGCACAGGTCTCTTAGTAATCAATACCATGTGCTTGTGTAAATCCTTTTGCCACTAATCGTGCCTTGTACCTCTTTACATTACCGTCAGCTTTACACTTAACTGTAAACACCCATTTACATCATACCACTTTCTTCTCCTTTGGTAGATCGACTATCTCCTAAGTTCCATTCTTTTCCAAAGCATCCATTTCTTCTAAAATTGCTAAATTCCAATCCGAGCTATCTAAGACTTCTTGAATGGTTCTCGAGATAAACAAATTAGAGATATTCGAGGTAAAAGGCTTTGTGAGAAGTAGAAAGTCAGCGGTAAGACATATTTAGCAATGGGATGTTTGGTATAGGTTCGGACTCCCTTTCTAAGTGCTATAAGTATTTAGGTACATTTATTGAAAACATAATACCACGAGCAACTCGGAGTAAGTGTTTATTATTTCTTTGTGCAATGTCATTTTGTTGAGGGGTGTCAATACAAGTACACTGATGTTAAATTCCTTTTTCTTTTAAAAAATCCCCCAAAATTTGATTGAAATATTCTATTCCATTATCAGAATGAGTTATCTTTTTTTTGGTTGGAAATTGGTTTTCAACCATATGAAAAAAGTTTTTAAAACATTTTCTACTTCAGATTTATCATTCGTCAAATATATTCAACTCTATAAAGAATGAAGAGCTTACAAGCTCAATTAATGATCAAGAAACATTAGGTTGATAGGATCAACAATTCGAATATAACGCCTTCAATGGATTCCACAAAATGGCGGAATAACAAGCAAACCTCCAATGAAGTAGAGGAAACTAGTATTAACGTAAGGCCAAGCTCAGTTACACATTAAATTAACAACATATACTTGCCTAAATAGGATCCTAAATATCTTCTGAAGATTAATAACCGAAAAAGACATACTCCCCAGCTACCCACAAAGCACAAAAAAAAATTTGTTGCGTATATAAATCTTTCCTGGAAAAGAATTGGTAGCACCTGCTGAAGACAACCCTCATCAAGTCTTTCAACCAGTAAACTCGCTCAACTAGATGAAGGCTTTGCCATAACCTTCTTAACCGCCTCGGCATATGTCTTGTGCTGATACGTGAGAGTTGAATCAAGTAAGTCCCACAGGGATGTCTTCGGATTCCATGCTATAACAAACACAATCAACAAATCTCAAATTTACATTAGATTCTAATCTAATAAAGGTAGAAAAGGTCGAAGATATAGCTCAAGGCAATACCGAGTTGTCTATTGATAATAGTCATATCAGGGATTCTCTTGTCACTATCATCATATCCTTCCCCATAAAATTCCTTGGAGCTGACGTCAATTGTTGGTACTTCCAAAGGAGCTTCTCCACTTACTTTTGAATAGACCTGTTAGGCGGTATTTGACTTCAGTATCTCCCAATTGTTTTAGCAGAAAGTCTAAGCATCTCAGTAAAATTGTCCTACCTCAGTCATAATCTCAGCAAGTTGTCTGACTGTAACTTCATTGTGAGGGTTGCCCACATTAAAAATCTGGCCGTTGGCCCTGGCTGGATTTTCCTACAAAAGATACACAGCAATTCTTCTCCATTATCTACAGAATATCTAGAAGCAGAGAGATGAGAAATCATTAAGAGTACATACAATCATCAAGAGAACAGCTTCAATTGCATCCTTAATATAAATGAAAGTTCTCTGAGATTGACCACCATCCACAAGCTTGAGTGGTTCATGACGGAGAAGAGCCTGAAAGAAACAGAACAGAACATCAGAATAGATTCCAACAGATCTACCACAATCAGCACCAGCTATATAGAGTTGAAATCCATAGTGAAAAACACTAACATTGCTAAAGCATGCAAGGACCCTGGGAACACCCTCACTTGGACCATCAACACCAGGAATAAAATCCATCCTGGGCCCAATCCAGTTGAAAGGTCTCACAATGGTGAACTCCAGCCCATTTTCCGCACCCTCACCTGTAACCATTTCAGAAATGAAGTCAGACAATGCTCTCTTATCTTAAAAGCAACCACATTGATAGAAAAGATAATCACCGTATATAAGCCTTTCAATTAATTGCTTTGCACAGGCATATGACCACCTTTGCTTTTCAACGGAGCCAAAAATGCAAGGTGAGGCATCTTCTTTCAGAACATAGTATGCAGGATCCTACAACAACACAGCACTTCAATGTTAGGGTAGAGCAAGCAAAAACACTAGTAAATAGAGCTAAGAAGATTTTCATTCAACAACAGTAAGTTATCACTAACATCTTCTTTCTATATAACATCCTCAACTTTCATGAAAATCCAATCTTTAAATCTTCCTGAAAAATGCAAGCTACTTAATTTCACAAGCATAGTCAGAACTAGTTAAAAATACAGAGATCCGTTGATGTAAATCCAGTTACCAAAAGCAATTTAAAGGGAAATACATAAGCAATTAAAACCGACATCTTTATACTTTATTCAGGATCTTATCAATCCAGGTATGTTGCATTACGCAATTCTATGATATCTAAGCTAAAAACAATAAGCTTGAGACTGAAGAAAATGAATAGCGGCTTGGAAAGCATGGAAAATATTGGTATTTTCCTGTTGCTGTGGCAGTGACTGGTGATATTCAGTGCCTATGGATTGTGGTGCAAGGAGACATAATAGCCACAGGCAATTAAGAGACATCTTTTTCCTGGAAACGTTGCTCAGAGTTTGCTATATATGCTTCGACTTATAATTTCACATCAGCTACCACCAATGCTACATACATGCAAGTACTGTGGAGCTAAAAGGAATATTATTCTTAGGCTCTTCCAGTCCATCCAGCGGATAATTCAACCACAATCAGCTGTAATGGACTGGAACAGCCTCAAAAGTACAAAAAGTTTTTCAAAAACTCAGGTACTGGGTCTGTCTGTGCAGTTACAACCCAAAATAAATCGAGACAAGATCTCAATTACACTGCCAGAATTTCTACATTAACATCAAAAACGGTAGTTCAATTGGAGAGAGCACTGCCCTGTCAAGGCAGAAGCTTCGGGTTCAAGCCTTTCAGACGCAATGAAAGGTTTTACCCATATTCTAAAAGCATGTAAAAGGAGTGAAATAGAACGGACTATGATCAGATGATCCTAAAGTTTATAGCATCCAAAATTCATCATAGAATGGAAACATAGCTACAAGATTCCTACCTGTGCAACACCTCTCAAACAATAACTTATACAACAAAGCATGTAGCCATTCAAACAACTTAGCGTGCATGCAACAAAGATCTCAGCACAGCACCTACCTACACTATAAACTTCAAAGAAACAAGTCTAGTCAACAATCATACATCAAATAACATGCATAAACAAATACAGAAAAGATCTTAACAGTAAATCGCTAGTTTGAACTATTAATACCGCCTATTCTAAATAAGATGCTGCAAGAGCAGCGAATCTCAGATAAATTGCTGCAACTAATTATTGTGATAAGAAACAACAGAATACAAATAATTCAGTTATCTTCAAATCCTACCCTTCTGTAGACGGCCAGGTGGTTCATACAAAATGCTCCAACTAAAACGAAAATGTAAAGAAAGATCTGAATCTAATCCTCCGGAAAATCAGCAAGAGAGTGCCAAACTAAACCACGAATCATAAAGACGATAATAGAATAAAAAAGGGGAAGGAGACAGTGAAGGCTTACCTGACGCAGAGGGCTATCTTTGGGAAGAAAGCTCCCAATCGTTTTCCCATACACTTCACAAGTCGAGAAATGAATGAGACGCTTGTTGTTCTCAGAGCAGTACTTCACCTAATTACAACAAATCACACAATTTCAACATCAAATCACACGTCAACCACCAAAACCTGTCAAATTGAATTATTATTGAATCAAATACAACAAAATCAACAAGAATAAATGAAGGCGACAGACATTGCAAGAACAGATCAGCTAGGCATAAAAACCAGGCGCTCTTGCACAGAGAAATCACACGTACCACAGGAAGCGCGTCGATGAAGTTGCTATAAATAGTGTCCAACGGACGCGTGTTGTAATCCGCCGGAGTACAGATCGCCGCCAGATTGATCGTCTAAACACCACAAGTCCACCGCATTACTACCATAAAACAAAAAGTGAGTGATAGAGAACGTAGCAGGAGGAACAGTTACCAGATCCGCCATCTTGATGAGACCTTCGAGGCGAGAGTCGTGCTTGATATTGATGCGATGAAACTGAATCCGGCCTTTCCAAGGCAGAGATTCACCTTCGAGAAGATGCTTGATCTTGTCGTTGTAAACATCGAGGGCCAGGATCTTGTGTTCAGTCTCCCACAAGATCTTCTCGCAGAGGTGAGAGCCAATGAAACCTCCGGCACCGATCATGCAAATCGTCATCGGCTTTATGGGCCTTCCGTCCAGATCCAACTTCACCGGAGCGGCCATTATGTTATCGACGCACTTTGTTGAAAATAAAATAGAAGTCTCTCTCCCTCACACACGCACTAGAAAGTAAGAGAAACAATCTTATTCACTGTTACGTTTGTGTACAGTGATGTGGTGACGAGCTGAAATTCGCAGGGGATGTGATGTGGGGGAAAGAGAGATTTTCGGATTGAGAAAAAAGAGGCATGGGAGTGGCAAGTATTTAGAGGAGGGAAATGTGGCCTACAATTGTTTATGGTATTACGTATACTCCCACTCTCACATGTAAACGCGTGAAACATACTCGCTCTAAATGGTAAAACTTGATTCAAATCATGCTTTGACTATCTATAGCATGGGTCTTAAAATGCACGAAACTACTGAAACTGGTATTCTGCGCTCTTGCTTGGTGATGAGATTGTTACCTACCTAGCCCTCACACGTAAACTAAAAGTATGACTGAACTGGAAGCAGACACCGCATTGGTTATCCACCTCGTCTCTTTCTCGTCTAGCTGTTTTCAGGATCATAATCTCATAGTTCGGGGTATTAATGAACTATTTACTCAAAATTAAACGGTGGTCTATCGTCATATTTATCGTGAGAATTGTTGAAATATAAGAGTAAAAGTTTGTCTCACATTAAACAAAGAGAGAAAAGAATACCAACATATAAGTTTAATGGGCTACTCCACTTATGATACCATGTTCTAACAATTAGTGAATATATAAAATCAATTAAGCTGACCTCACATAACAGCTTAAGCTATTGTAGTGAAACGGTCACTTAACATGGTATCAGAGCCTTTGTAACCAAGTAATTATAAGTTCAAATTCCACCACCCACCTATTATTCAGCACAAGGTAGAGTGAGTCTGTTCAAGTTTTAAGCCCAAAGGGTTTTCACTTAAGGGATTGTGTTAGTGAATATATAAAATCAATTAAGTTGACTTCACACAACAACTTAAGCTATTGTGGTGAAACAGTTACTTAACAAGAATAACCGTTGTACAGATTGACTAGCGACATATGATGAACATTTTGCACTAAGAACCACTTATTTTACTCTTCCACTTATTGGATTTCATATTAGACGATATATCGAGAATCTGTTTCCGTAGACTTATCGTATAATCAGTTTTATTCCCTCTCCTAGTATAAAAAAAAAAGTATGATTTACGAAATGACTTTTACTAAAAATGCTTATGCCTAAATGCTTAGTCCCTCTCCTAGTATAAAAAAAAAAGTATGATTTACGAAATGACTTTTACTAAAAATGCTTATGCCTAAAAGCTTAGTTCGTCTTAAAAACTTGCACTTTGACAAATCCACCATGTCAAATTTATTTATAGAATATGTAATTTTCATAATTTCATAAATAAAATTATCTTATATAAAAATAACATAAAAATAAACTCTTTATAAACATTATAATTTATTATCTTAAAGTTTTAAAGTTAAATATAATATTTATAATTATATATGAGTTCACTTAAATTTGATCTATTTTTCTTAAATCCTTTCAAAATTAAAGATAATAAATTAATTTAAGTTTGACGTAATTTTAATATATCAAACTTAATTTTATCAACTACGGGCTTCATATTTTATAGATGCGATCGATTATGAAAAATTGAGATAACATGTTTGAAGTTAATAATTCAAACTATATTTACTTCTTGCTTGATTAAACAACAATGCCTACTAGAAATCTAGAAGATCTCGTAGTATATAGCGTTACTCCTAATAAGAAGACTGTTTATAAATGACAATAATGATAATTTAATATTCTTGCTTGATTATTGGACTTAATCCTTCAATAGCTATACTTATCCAAAAATATAATTGCTTGATGATGATGGAAACATGACTTAAAGGTGAGGGAAGTCACAAGAGAGGGTTAGATATTTATCCAAAATATCATAAGCTGATTAATGTGGAAACAGGAATTAAAAAGGAAGAAGTTGTACGAGAGGGTTAGATATGAATGGACTTAAAAAGGAAGAGTACATTTGTGCAAACTTTGCATAGACAGAAGAAGCGAGTGAGCGAGGAAACGATTGAACTTATAATATGAGATTAGATCAATAGATAAAATAGCTGGGCCACGAGGACGTGGTTTTTTAATTGGCAACACTGTCATGTGACTGTCTTCTTTTGCCAATGAGCTGTCGCCTTCTATCATCACGTGGCTCTTTTTCTCTTCCACAACTGAAGAGCTATATTTTAAATTTTCCAATATTCTCCCCGCGTTTTCTCCACGCTCCAATCCCAAAGGGATCTGTTCTTTGCTTCAGCGTCAGACCCTCGCTTTCTTTCCCTTTCTTCTGTGGAACTGTACCCGACCCACCCATTTATTTCTCATTAATAGTTAAATTTCGTCAGATTTTTTGTTTTACGTTAAGAATAAACAAAAGTGATTTTAAATTATAATTTGATTTTATATTATAACATTTTATCTTGTTCAAAGTATCCCATAATTAAATAAATTATGAGAAAAGATACAACTAACTTTTATCAATGTAGTTCAATCATTTCTTTGAGGTTAAATGTTTTATATGTAATTAATTAATTATTAATATAGTTATAAATAAATAATTTATTCATTCTTGACAATATTTCACTAAATGGAAATATGTATTTCTCAAATTTTATTTAACTATAAAACAAAGTTTCTAGATAATATTAAAATTTTTTAAAATAATTTTTAAATATAAACAATAATAACAACAACACCTGGTGAGAGTTTTCTTAAAATACGATATTTAGGGAGATTTAATAGTATGCAACCTTATCCCTATAAGATAGAAAAACTGTTTTCGATAGACCCATAGAAAAAATTATTTATAAATATGAACCTATATGTTTTTATTTTCAGTTATGTATAATAAAAATGGGTTAATTATCCAAAAAGTCTAAACATTAGTCAAATTTTCAATTATAGTCTGAAGTTTAAAAAGTAGCAATAAAACATCCGAATTTTTAATTTTTCAATTATAGCCTAACGTTAGTCTCATCGTTATTTTTACTAATGTAACACTGATACGTATCAAGGGACTCTCGTTTGATTTTTGAAATGATGGTCGTTTCATTAAGAGAACATTGATATTGTTAAACTCTCACTCTCTCTTGTTATTTATCCTTCTTCTCCCTACTGTTAGACCCCTAAGTCTAAACTGCGGGATCGTGCAAATATTGGCAAGCCTTGGTTGGCCAATGCTTGACATGCAGGTCGACATGAGGAAGGTGTGTTGACGAGGGAACAAGGCGAAGTCTTGTGAGTTGGCGAGTAGAACTCGAGGAACTTGCAAAGTAGGCAAAGGATGTGGGAACTATTAGCGAAGATCTCGAGAGTAAGTGAGATTCGATACACGTAGACTCGCATTGCAGAAATCTTCGACGAGACGTAAGATTCGGATGCGAGGCTGCGCGGAGTTGACGAACTAAGTCATATGAGACCCAAGGGTGTGCAACGATGCACGAAGGCATGCGAGCGCTACAAGGCGCATAAACACTTGACTTCACGCGAGGCAGGTCGAAGGTATGTGAAATATGCGAGGTTTTATACCAATTCGGATTGTACCTTATACTTAGTCATGGAGTGACGAGACTACATCATGAGCGAGCTTAATCATGAAAGATGGACTTGTCTATGAACGTGCATTGATGGACTTATGTGCGAATAGGCTGTGGTGAAAACACATCAACAGTGACGTGACAATTGTGGATGATGTGGCACATAATGAAGTGATGGATAAAGATCACAGTGGATGAACATCAACTTTAAGAGATAAAGATCACGTAGAAGGATCATCTGGAGATAAAGGAGATCTTCGTGGTTAAGGATAATCATTTCTAGATATAGATAGGGTAATCTTTTATCTTGTTAATATGATGTAACTTAATCCAATTAGATAGAGTCCTAATTGGATGGTGATGTCATCTGATAGGGAGAAGATAGGATAAGATTGTGATCTTAGCTAATAGAGTTCTATTAGGACTCTAATTTAGTCATTTGGAAGAGCCTATAAATAGCTCATTAGAGTTAAGACCTATTCATTCAATCAGTAAGTCATTCATTGAGAGAAATTACTCAGAGGAGAGAGCTTTAAGAGTTAAGAGCTTTTGGGGGAGTTCTCATTGTAAGGGTTTTGAGTAGGGAGTTTCTTGTAAGGGCTCGAGTAGGGGGTTCATTCTAAATGCTTCGAGGAGGAGGTACTTGTATCTTTTGTTAACATTTTGTTGAGAGTTAATGAAAGAGTAGCTTCGGCTATTATATATATCTCTTGTTGTTTTCTTTACTATGTTATACACTTGTGTTATTTTGTGTAAGAGAGAAACACTTTAAACACTTGTGTGCACGTAAGGTATTCGAGGGCTAACGGATTTGTTCGGCGATATTCATGTGAGATGGCTTAATCTTGCTTAAGTGGACCTAAACAGGATTGCCACATGAAAGTCGGCGAGACTTGCGGTGAAAGTTCGAGTCCAAAGAAGACCTTTATGACAATTGGTATCAGAGACAATATAGAGCGAAAGCTGGTGGAAGTAATCTGATAGAAAGGGTTACCAAAATAGAGGCAATTCTTAAATCTCTAGCCCTAACGGATGAGGGAGTAGTTCCTTTATTGGAACATATTGTAGCCTTGGAGAGGGAGCTTCAAGCAACTATGAGAGCCCTCGAGGAACAGACGAAGGCTCGTGAGGAGATGAGTTATGATCTGTTGGTGCTCAAACGTGTGATGGCAAAGCATGAGATGAATGTCCGAGTGGAGAGCACTATAGTGAAGGTGCAAGAGTCACAAGTTTTCGATGGCAAGCGAAGTGCTAAGGAGTTCGAAAATTTTCTGTGAGACATAGAGCAGTACTTTACAACGGTAAAGGTGGCGGACTTGGAGAAGGTGTCAACCACAGCAATGTACCTGCTGGTGATACCAAGCTGTGGTGGAGAACGAGAACTTCTAACGACATCAGTGTGGGGAGACCTCCCATCGACACTTAGGAGAAGACGAAGAAGGAGCTAACGGATCAGTTCCTACCTAACAACACTTCATGGCTCGCTAGGGAAGCTTTGAAGGGGTTGAAACAAGACGGCTCGGAGAGGGAGTTTGTGAGGAAGTTCACATCGGTGATGTTGGACGTGCAAAACATGTCAGAGGAAGACAAGTTGTTCAACTTCGTTAGCGGCTTGCAAGGTTGGGCACAAATGAAGCTTCGGAGGCAGAACATGAAGGACTTCTTTAGCGCAATAGCAGCGGCAGATGCCTTGGTGGATTTCCAATTGCCACCACCAATTCTACGAAGCGGAGAGGGCAAGAAAAATGGTGGAACCCGGGATTGCAAAAAGAAAGGCAAAGAGAAGGTAGGAGAATCTTCTCAATATAAGAAGAAGCAATCGAAGGAGAATATTGCATGCTTCATCTGTCAGGGGTCGCATTATGCTCGAGAATGCCCAAAGAGGAAGAAGGGCGAGGAGCAGATGAACTCTATAGTCGCGAAGGACAAAGGAGGGAGCGATGAAGATGACTCAGGGGAAGGAGCCATCATCAACATCGCATATTTGAATGTTACGAGCCTCGTGGAGGAGCGCCCATGCAAAAATAAACTCGACGAAAAGAAGAGGTGGCATGTGGGAACGGTGCCAATGGAAGAGAAGTCTTGCTCCAGTTGTCAACAGTTGGCGAAGAAGTCTTCGAGGGAACCACTCTTGGAGGAGTGCCCACAAATTATTTCGACGAGGGCGTCGAATTCTTCTAATGGGGGTGGTTTGTTAAACCCCTAAGTCCAGACTGCGAGATCGTGTAAGTGTTGGCGAGCCTTGGCCAATACTTAACACACAGGTCGGCACGAGGAAGGCGTGTTGACGAGGGAACAAGGCGAAGTCTTACGAGTTGATGAGCAAAACTCGAGGAACTTGCAAAGTAGGCAAGAGATGCGGGAAGTATCAGCGAAGATCTCGAGAGTAGGCGAGATTCGATACGCGTAGACACACATTGGCGGAAATCTTCGACGAGACGTAAGATTCGGATGCGAGGTTGTGCGAAGTTGGCAAACTAAGTCATGTGAGACCCGAAGGTGCGCAACGATGTGCGAAGGCATGCGAGCGCGACAAAGTGCATAAGCACTTGAATTTGGTGAGGCAGGTCGAAGGTATGTGAAATATGCGAGGTTTTATACTAATGCGGATTGTGACTTGTACTTAGTCATGGAGTGACGAGACTGCACCATGAGTGAGCTTGATTACAGAAAATGGACTTATCCATGGACGTGCATTAATAGACTTATATGCGGATAGGCCGTGATGAAAACATATCAGCAGTGACGTGGCAACTGTGGATGATGTGGCCACTCCCACTTCTATAATTAAACGCTGCATGGGGCGATTTGAGAGAGAGCTAAAGAAAAACGAATCTTCCTGGGAAATAAACAAACGCAGAAGAAGATTCAATAATGTAAACTTTCTTCTATCTTAGGCGAGTTTACTATTCCCAAATAATTTCGACATTTTCTTTTGTTGCATGATTTTCAATTTGGAGAAAGATGGACAAATTCAATAGCATGCTAAAATCGAAGCAAAACCCTCAACAGTTGTTGAGAGATTGGCAGAGAAGGCTTCGTCAAAAATGCCGTAACATCGAGTGCCAAATCAAAGGCAAGTTCTCTGCTTTTCCCTTTCATTCTCAGGTTTTATCTTGTCGATTTGATCCCTGATTCAATATTTTTATGATGTACGAGCCAAACACTTGGAAGTCAACGTCTAAGCATTCACGCTTTAACGGGTTTTTTTAGGAACAAAATTTTCTCTTGGAATGTTGAATATGATCTTTTGTTTCGATGGCCTGTTTGGGCTAAGAAGATTGATTTGGTTGTTGTGGTTTTAGACACTCAGAGAGAAGAGAATGGTGTGCATAAAGCAATTAAAGAGGCTACCAAGACCAATAACATAGGTTCAGCCAAGATAAGCACTCAACTTTATTTGAAATCTTGACTAATGTAAAACGATAGTTGATCAGTTACGAGTACGGAGTACCTAAAGAACTGGAGAGGAGAGCCATGGAATTTAGAGAAGGAGCTTTCCAAATGAAATTGACGAGTAGGAACAGATTAAAGCATTTAAGCTAACAAAAGCATTTAATCTTATTAGAAACGACTTCGTTTCAATAACCTAACTTAGTTCTGCTAATTATATTGACGTGTCTGATTAATGAAGATTTCTGTATATGTGGTATTGTCACGTTAGTAAAGATAACAGTAGGACTAACATCATATTAGAATTGAAAAAATTTAAAATTTTGAGTATTTTATTGCTACTTTTTAAAATTTAAATTATGATTGAAAAATTGACAAAAATTTAGAATTTTTTTGTAATTAACCCTAAAAAATTGTATGCAACAATGCAGCATGGATCTTTGTTTTTCACGTATTTAATAAAAATACTGACTGAATTTTTTAAATTCTTAATTTTAGAAACTAATAAGAAAATAAATTTCTTACTAAATAATTTTAGTTGTTGATCCTTATTTATATTTATTTCATCTTTCTTTAAACTTACAGTTTTCAGGCTTACTAAAGATAATAATTTTAAAAAATCTCTTATTTTTTCTTTTTCATATTCATTTCCTTTTTGTTTTTGCTTATTATATAAAATTTTGTTAATTTATCCGCCATAATATCCTTTTTCTTTTTATGGTGTAGGCAAAAATTGGAAAATCTCTGTTTCACATGTTACAGAGTTGTTAAGTTACGAAGAATGGTGACAATAAACCCAATTTCCAAGGAAATATGGAGTTCTGGTGGGGCAGACGTTCACGTGGAGGACACCAGGAGATGGCCAGTACTATAGATTCCTCAATTTGAACGCCCACTCTTAAATATTTAGGTTTCCCCACTTCTGTCCTGGTCGCCATTGTTGTTTGGATACTAAATTTGTCCACTTCCCCTTCGGCTGAACTTCTCCACTTCTCACTCATACATAAATAGAATGCAGAGAAACCAATTCTGTATTTTGTCCTAGCCCAGATAGTGAATTTTTGGATAATGCAGTGCAGGAACTACACAGTCGTATTGGCTATATAATTATTGAGTCCCTGTTCGGTTCAGTCACCTTAAAAAGTAAAAAATCATGGCGCCTCCTCCAACAATTTATATATTATGTTTTTTTATAGTAATATTATGTAAGTGTATATAATAAACTTAGTAGTGTTTGATTTAGTGGTAGTTAACTCATTCCTTTAAAAACAAAAAAAGAGGAACACTAGGTAACTTTTTATAGCAAAACTGCAAAGACTCGAATCAATTATTTCCTTGTGAGATGAAGCAATCGACTCGGTTATAAGAATTTTAAGATAATACTTAACGCATGCTTGTCAACTCAGTATAAATTAATAATTGCAAATCTTATAATTAATGTTAGAAAAGAAGAGAAGTTCTTGGAGGTACATCAAAGTTAGATGATAGAATTTAATGGGAGATTTTGAGGACCAACTTAAAGATATAGTAATGTTTGGAAAAGTATGAAACTAGAGGAGAAGCTAATCGGATGTGAGAGGGAATAGCAACTCTTTTAAGGAATGCAACTAAAAAAATGTTGAGAGTTTTTAGAGGGTAGTAAGAAGGAGTATTGGTGGTAAGATAAAGATGTCTTTGAGAAGGTGAAGATTAAGAAGACTACACATAAAACTCTATTTGATAGCATCAAAGATGAAGAGAGGATATCCAATAAAGATACTTACAAGTTGACAAAGAAAAATGTGAAGAAGATAGTCTCATAAATTAAAAATAGGGCCTACAAGAACTTATATTATAGATTGGAAACTAAGGATAGAAAATGATATCTTTTAAGTTAGTGAGAATTATGGAACGGAAAGCGAGGGACTTGGATCAAGTGCATTGTATAAAGGATGAAGTAGGACAATTGTTCGTGGATGATAATGACACCAATAGAAGATGATGTAGCTACTTTTATAAGCTTTTTAATAAAGGAGGAGATAACAACATTTTCTTCAGATGATCTTAGCACTTTTGAGAAATATTGTAGCTTTACTTGTTATCTACGTATTACAAGAGAAGAAATTAAAGGTACTCTGAGGAAGATAAAGAATGGAAAGGCAACAGAACCTAATAAGTTATCCATAAAGGTGTGGAAAAGCCTAGGAGAAGAAAGTCTTTGTGATCTTTGAGTCTACTAAAATGTCAGATGAGTGGAGACTTAACACACTAATTTCTCTTTACAAGAACAAAAGGGACATTCAAAGCTCTAACAAATATAGAGGCATCAAACTACTTAATCATACCGTGAAGTTATGAGAGAGGGTGATTAGAAGAGAGAGGGGAAGGGTGTACCTATATCGAAGAACCAAATTGGTTTCATGTTAGAAAAGTCCATAATAGAAGTCATATATCTCCTTTAACAATTAATGGAATATTATAGGTATAGATTGAGGGACATGTATATAGTTTTTATTAATTTAGAGAAAGCTTATAACATGATACCTAGGGAAGTCATATGGAGATATTAGAATTTAAGGGAGTTTTGATTGCCAATACACGAGTTATTAGAGATATATATAAAGGTGTTAAGATTAGAGTAAGGACGACAGGAGCAGATACATAGCATTTTTCTATTAATATCGGGTTACACCAAGGATCTTTGTTGATCCCTTTCATGTGTTACAATAGTTATGGATGAGCTTATAAAAAATATGGATGTACTTTGGTTTATGTTGTTTGCTAATGACATTATTTTAGTGCATAAAACAAAAGAGGATGTTAATGTTAAGCTAAAATTTGGAAGGAAATGTTAAAGTCAAAGCGCTTTAAATTGAGCAGGACTAAAACTGAGTACTTAGAGTGCAACTTTTCAGATCACATGGTTGTATCTGATGTGGATATCAAGATTGATATAGAAATTATACCTAAAAAAGGTTGTATTTAATACCTTGGATGATTCATCATATAGAGCAGTAGCGAGATAAATGATGACATAATTTACCGTATCAAATCAAAATAGCTTAAATAGAGAGGCACCTCAAGAGTTTTATGTGACAACAAGATATTACTCAAGATACAAGATAAATTATATTGTTTAGCAATTAGGTTGATCATTTTCTATAGGATAGAGTGTTGACTAATCAAATAAGTATGTAGTCATAAGTTAATAGTGACAGATATGACAATGCTTCATTAGATGTATAGCTGTACAATAAGAGATAATGTCATAAATGTAGTGTTTTATTTTTATTTTTGATTTTATATAGTTATTTGTTTATGCATTTGACTATTATTTTCTTCTAACTCCTTTCAATAACTTTTTTATTGTGGGTTTATTAGAAATAGTTCCTTTACCTGTTAGGAGTAAAGTTGTGTACTATTGGAACTCACCAAATCCAACATCTTACAACAATAATAACAACACTCAATATGAATCTCACTTAGACGTAAGGTCTAGGAAGATCCAGTAATACACAACCTTACCCCTAAGTAGTAGAGAGACTGTTTTCAATTACCATTATAGGTTTCTTAACGAGACATTGTTGTTATTTTTTTTGTATATAATAAATTCAAAAGTCTCCTTTTTTAAATTTAATATCAAACTTCTTAAAGTTTTTAATCTAATGATTAAGTTTTTAAAATTAGTACAAATTAGGTCAAAATGTTTTTACTTTTTATTGATGTGACTAGCAGATATACGTATTAACGTGGCATTTAATTGATACATATTATTAAAAATATCCTTTTTGACCTAAGTTATATAAAATTTAAAAAGTTAATCACTAAATTAAAAAAGTCTTGAAATATAAAATAATGTTTAATTTATTATTCCATTTATCTTTAATATTTACTTTTATGTACATATATTTTTTAGAAAGTTAAATGTCAATTTTTTTTAAAATCATATTAGTCATAACTATTGTAATTTTTAATCAAATTCCAAACCTTGGAAAACGTAACTTAACTATTAGAATAAAAGATCAGCTACCAAACATAAACAGAAGCTAGAAAATATCCTTTCAAATATCTTCTCTTTGGTTTTTTTTTTATTACTTTGACTAAATTCCACAATTGTAATCGTAACATTAACCCGTACAGATAATTTTGTTACAGCTGGTAAATGCCGAAGTTAGGTCCTTAGCCTCAAAATTCAAAAGTAGCAAATGTTTCAGTGCCCATGGGGCATTGAACAAGCAACATAAATTAATCGGGACAGGTTCTATTTGTACCTATTCGAATCAGATTCCACACATTTATGTCATTTAATCATCTCTCACGGTCACGCTCAAATCAGAAACGTTTCATTAATTACGTCCAAACACGTAACGTGTGGGTCCCACGTTCGCTCTCTCTATCCCTTTCCTTTTAACATGTGCGCCGCGCAATTATAGAAGCGCTTCTTAGCTTGTTTTGCTTGCGTATTGCATTCTCGCACCGACACGAAAATCTCAGCTCACTAAACCACTCGCATGAAAGCGCGTGTGACAACATTAGCGATTCCCAAGTATATTTTGCAACGTGGAAGGAACCTTGGCTCCAATTGGATATTGGATGGACCGCGCTACTGCGTTGCCGTGTACTCTTCACCATCATCATCTACATTTTGTTTTATACTTAAAACTTTTAATTCTTTAATCATTTTTAATAAAAATTAAATCAAATAAAACTCAAACCTCTAATTGGGTTAATTTTTTTTCATCAATTAAAACATCTTATTTTTATTTTAACCACAAAATAATCTAAATAATTTATCTTATTACCAAGTCTTCAATCTTTACTAATTAAGAGTAAGACTGTATATTACAAGACCTTTTCAAATCTTACATTTCAGCTAAATTTTTACCAGTCGATTGTTGTCGTTACTGCCACGAGTCTTCAATCATAACAAAGATTTCATCTCGATAGATTCAAATAGATTTAATATAAGGAATGAAAGTGGGGTTTAATTTGTAAACGCACAAATTTAAGGAATTCTTGAACTTTGGAATATATTATATGTAGTGATTTATGAATTTAAAGTTTATAACTATTCTATGCACTATTGTTTTACTAAGCAACAAATATTCAAGTTTCAAAAAAAAAAAGCAACAAATATTAGTATTTCAGTTTCAGATCTAAAGCCCGTTTCCATGAAATTGGGCCTGAGATTGGTAAGTCCAACAAGTTAGACATATGGACCCAATATTTAGAAAATTGGATCCTAAAGATTTAACACAAATAGAGAAATACTCAATAGTTTGATAATTCAATCATTGTTTATTTAAAAATAAAAATAAAAATAAAACTAAACTATTTAATTTTATAAAAATATATCTATAATAAAAAATCGTCTCATCAATTTATAGTTTCTTTTCTTAATTTTTGTTAATATTAATAAAACTCACACTATTATTTTCAAATGTATATTAAATGACTTTTAAATACAAATAATACATATTTTAAATAAATTACTTATTTAAAATTAAGTGATGATTTTGAATCAATTGAAATTCAATATATGTTATTAAACTTATGTAATAGTTTGTAAATAACTATTTTATCTAATATTTAATAGATTTGTAACTTAAAATTAATAAAGAGTATAATTTGATTAAAATTTATAAATTTAACACGAGCTTCCCATTTTTAAATTACAAAAAATAAGTAGGAAAGACCATGAGCCAATTCATGATCCCGTAAATATTGTTTTACTTATTAAAGTTAGGATTAGGATAAATATGAGTTTGGTCCTAATTTATGAGTCAGTATGTTAAAAAGACATGAACCTCGACCCCGAAAATAGGAAGTAACTATAATTTGAACATTTTCTTTTTTGTAAACACATAAGAGACGAACGTTAATAATTGTATAATCTCCTTGGAGGCATTCTCACCTGCTTTTTTTTTTTTTGATAACGGGGGAACTAAAAAATAGCTTATACGACAAGAAGAGGGATACAAAGTTTCGACATATCTGCAATGAGAAACAGGTGGCACCCAATAAGTGGGTTTACAAAAGTGGTGATTCCTAAATCAAAATGTGTGGCATAGTTCGCGAGCCAGTCTGCGCATCTGTTGCTCTCTCGATAAATGTGACGATAGATAACCGTCTAGTTTTAAGTGAACAGTACATGAATACCCTAAACTAGGGGACAATACATGAATACCCTGAACTAGGGGATTGAGAGCCCTAGCCCGGTTAGCCGCAGACGATAGGAGATTGATCGCCAGAAGCGAGTCCACTTCGAGTTCAATCCGACGATAGCCTAGGTTCCAGGCTATGATTAGTAGTTTAAATATGATAAATGATTGATTGTCTATTTATAATAAAATAATGTAATTTTGGCGGATAAAATCATTCTTTCTAATCATAATTTTTATTATTAAAAAACTCAATCAATTCGGTCGATAAAATCGTGAAAATTTTGAATCGTTCAATTTTTATTTAGTTTTCAATTTTTCAGTTTGATTTATTTTAATAATTATTTTTATTAAAAATTAATTAATTAATTAGTTAATTTTTGTATATTAATAAACTTTTATAAATTAAAATAAATCAATTAATGCTCATTTAATAAAATATTTTTTCAATCAAAGGTAGAGACTTTAAGCATATGATAAAAGTTGCTCTTTTGTAACTACACGTTTAAATTACGAAGATAACTTATTTGTAAAAATTACAAATGAAATATTATATACATTGATGACTCTTTTCAAAGTTCTCGCAAAGCGAGAAGCCTTCTACACTTAATTACATTAACTTTTTAGATGGTTAGCCTTTAAACAACTAAGATTACTAATATTGATGACCTGTCCATTGCCTCTAACAACTATCTATCTATTAATCATATAAGCAAAAATACTATTTTGATTTGAATTATATTAGTTTTAAAATTTTAATCATCAAGTATAAATATTTTAACGACTGAACACTAAATTATAAAATTTTTAAAAATTTGTTTCTTTTGAATTTTTTATTTTAATTTTTCTTCTTAGTTTTCTAAAATTATAAAAATTTATTTTGTTGTTGTCATAATATATTTACCATTATTTAATTGCTTAATATTAGCTACTAATTATTGAAATTCATTTAAATTTTATTTTATTAAAAAACATTTTAAATTTAGTAATTGTTTATTAAATATATTTAAAATACAAATTAAAAAATAAATTTAGCTTATAATTAATTAATTAATTAATGAAATTTAATGCTTCTAAAACTAATATTTATTAAAGAATTTTAAAATAATTTATGTAGTATTTATATTGATAACGCCGAAAAGGCATCGGAAAACAAAAGACAGGAATAAGGTAGGCACTATGTGGCTTCGGTAGCTTCAGCTTGCAGCCAAGAGGACTGGACTTGGCAGTTCTTCCTCTTAAATGAATACATAACATGATGGGCCTTATATGCATAACCAGGGTTCGTGAAATACGAGGCAAGAATACCCATTACGCCGCCCAATCGCTGCTATCCCTTTTCACACGTAAGTTAGCTAGTTAACTGGGATTGCATATCCTTCCTTCTGCTACAAGAACTGCACTAATATTAGAGACACATTTATTCTTCTTTGCTCCGCTGCAAACTTTTTCAATGTCTTAAATTTTGAAGGATGGCAATTGGCGGCTATGTACCTAGATTTAAGTATTTTTAATGAGTTGACTCATAGATTAGACTATGAGTCAGCTCAGATTTAAGTTAACTCGAAACTCAATTATTCTAAATAAAGTAACATTATTTTACTTATAAAGAATAAAGTCTCAATAGGGCTGACCTATTAAAAAACCTGTTATTTTACCAAGTGGTTTACTTTTTCTGTAACGGCTACCTTAAGCCCATAACATTACTCTGTCTTCTCTACTGTTAACTCACTACTGCATTGCCAGCTTCTCTTGTCATTGCATCTCTTCAGCCCTTGTTTTGCTTTCCAGGGTTGGTGTTCTTGGTTTCTCTCTCTTTTTCTCATCACAAGTTGGTGATCTCTTGATTGATCAATGATCAATTCTTATTTCATTAATATTAATGTCACTGTTTTTCAATGAATAATCCCCAGTTAAGCGTCTAGGTTTCTCCATAATTGCCATCAAGGCTTTCTAGTTTTCTCTGTCTCTCATTGTTTGAACATGGGTTGATCGTATTCTCAAGTTTTGGTGGCAAATTGGAAGTTGTTATCACCTCCATGGCTTCAATTCTCCGGTTATGAAAGCTCTGCTAGTTAGAACATCTCAAGTTTATATCTTTTGATACCCAACAAGTTGAAAAAAAAGAAAAGAAGGAGCCCAAAATGCCTTGGAGAATAACAGGAAGAGGACTAAAAGACAGCCAATGGATTGGAGGTGTGTGGACTGTTGCTGCTGGCTAATTGGAAACTCTTGCACCATTTGGTGGCTTCTGTTGTTCTTCTTTCACTGTTTTCCGGCTACATTGCCTGGCTTTCAAGTCTCTGAATCACCAGGGACAAGACTCAGACGCGAAGGCTTGACTGCTCTTCATCCAGTTGTTTTGGTGCCTGGCATTGTCACGGGTGGGCTAGAGCTCTGGCAGGGCAAGCCCTGTGCAGAAGGTCTTTTCCGCAAGCGACTTTGGGGTGGTAGCTTCACTGAAGTCTTTAAAAGGTTTGACGTTTATTATCATAGTTTCTGTAATTGTAAGTCTTGATGTGTACTAACTTGTGGACTACTCAATTGGTCTTACTACCGAGGCCATTGAGTTTACTTGAGTGGTATGAATAAAACAATCTTTATCCCTGAATCCGGGATAAGAATTGCCGACCTTAGATGGGAAATTTATGAAATCCTCAGTCCTTAAATCATTTTTTTCCAAGTTTATGTAGCATTTTATAACTGTTTCAGGGAGTTCCCTGTGACTTTTGGGGAGTTCCTTAGCTTAGCGAACTTAGATGTGACTTCTGTTGCAAATTTCAGGCCTCTTTGTTGGTTGGAGCACATGTCCTTGCATAATGAGACTGGCCTTGACCCGCCAGGCATTCGTGTTCGTGCAGTCCCAGGACTTGTTGCAGCTGACTATTTTGGTCCAGGGTACTTCGTTTGGGCTGTTCTTATTGAATATCTGGCAAAATTTGGTTATGAGGGTAAAAATATGTATATGGCAGCTTATGATTGGAGACTCTCTTTCCAGAGCACTGAGGTATATTACTTCTCTTCTTATATCAACGATCAGACTAAATTTCAGCATCTGTCAGTTAGTGCAACGAAATTTCTTTATTATGATGATGGATGAATTGTCTTTTCTTTGGTAATATGCCTTGAGCTTATCTTCTAATAGCTGATGAAGAAACAGAAGAAGGAAAGCAATTGAGAGTGTAATTGTATTGTATTGCCTTGCATATTATGAGTCACTTTACAATGTATTTATACATGTATATGATATCTACGAAGATTACAAGATAAAATCAGATATAATAAAATCAGATACAATCAAATACATTTAAAAGGAAATCAGATAATTGTTGTTGAGATTGCATGAGGATTTGCATGTATCTGCATATGTTTATCAGCTGATCTGATAATGCCTATGGACAGTGTTTCAGAGTGAAACACAAATTCTCCTAAAATTTTACTTAGAACCTAGATTGAGCTGTGTTGTGGAGGAGATCATCATTTCCTAACGATTAGAATCTGAACTCAAAATATCCGTAAATTCTTTTTTAGTATGGAACTATGGATGTTGCAGAGGTTATTCAAGTAGTTCAAACACGGTTCTTTTTAGCAAATCATTACCAACTTTGCATATGATAGATTCCTCACTAACATGTTCAATATTCCAAACTTGCAGGTTCGGGACCAGACACTTACTAGATTGAAAAGTAAAATAGAGCTTATGTACAGAACAAACAGAAATAAGAAAGTGGTAGTGGTTCCTCATTCGATGGGGGGTGTCTATTTCCTTCACCTCCTAAAATGGGTGCAAACAGCCCCTCCAGTGGGAGGAGGTGGTGGTCCAGGTTGGTGTGCCAAGCACATAAAGGCAATCATGAACATTGGTCGAGCATTTCTTGGTGTTCCTAAAACAGTTACTAATTTGATCTCTTCCGAAGCGAAAGACATTGCGTCTGTTAGGTTAGTATTTGCAGACTTTATGTTGGTTAAATAGTTTTTCGCACTTGTTTTGATTATATTAATAGCGCTTTTTTAAGAATAATTTTTCTAAAAAGTTAGTCTGTTTGGTTGTCATTTAAAAAAGAGTTTTTTTGAAAAAATTTTATACAATAGATTATTTGGCAACATAAAAATAAAAAGCACTTTTAATTTTAACTATATTTTATTTTGTAATAAAAATTATTTATATATATAAATATTATTTAAAATCTATCAAACAATATACAAAACACAATATATTAATTATTATATAATTTTAAACCATATAAAACATAAATAAAAATATATCTACCCAAATCTTTTATATATATTATAATATAAGTAAAACTAATATAAAAATAAATATTAAAATATATATAAAAAGTCAAATAATATTATATAAATCTCAAAATAAACGTGAATATGTGCTTGTGGGTATTGTGAGAATTATGTGTAAAACATAAAGATAAAAGGAACTACAAAATATGCTCATTAATTGATCTGAAAATTTAAAAATTCTACCTGAAAAAGTGTTTTTTTAAAATGCTTCAAATTTAAGTTTCTCAAACAACTGTATTTCAGTTTTCAAAAAAGTCATTTTTATATAAAAAAAAAGCTTTTGAATTTTACAGCCAAACACTCAGTTTTTTAAAAAATAACTTTTACAGTAAAAAAAAGTGCTTATTCATCCTCCAAAAGTTGAACCAAACAGGTACTTAATATGTCTGAATGGCCTGTTATGTTTGAGTCCACAAGTTCCTCAAGAAAAGATTATAAACTTGAGTGCCCATTTTAAAGTAGATGATATCTTTGAAAATGCTAGTGTTTTCAAGCTAATGGGAATCCAAATCCACGCATTCAATCAACTTTGAAAAGATCAATGGAAAAAAAGGAATTGAATGGAAAAAATGTTATATTACATTCTTGTTTTTATGAACTATACAACAATGGATGATTCTGAAATGCTTTTATGTGGATGTTTAAGAGCTATGGATCCCGGTGTTTTGGATTAGAGGTATCTTGGTCTGCAATCACTTGAACATGTCATGAGGGTGTCTCGAACATGGGATTCAATCATGTCCTTACTTAAAGGGGGTGAGACTATATGGGCAACTTGGATTGGTCTCCTGAAGAAGATCAGGATTGTAATTTGCCAAAGAAGCAATACATGCAATCCTCTGTTAATGACAAGTACAACAGCAGCGACATACAGAGAGGTCTTCATGTGAAAGCACCTGTTAATTTCGGAAGGATGATTTGTTTTGGTAAGGAAGCATCTCAATTGCCATCCTCACAGCTACCATATGAGTGATTTGCAGCTCAAAAAGGTAAAACCGAAAATCATGCAAAACAGAAAAAGAAGGAAACGTATATTGAGCACGGTGCAATACAATGATTCCCCTCACATATATCGCTGTTGTTGTCCTATGAGATATTGACAGCAATAGCTAACAGCTGAAGATTCTAGAGAAATACACGTGGAAAGGAAATACTCAACTACTAAAATAGAAAATGACGATAAAGGTATTATCTCCAATATGCTCCTTGAATTACCCCTCTTCGATATCGACAGCGTCTGGATAATCAGTTTCCCAATTGGTCAAAGGAATCAGATTTAATGATTCTCGCAAACGAGCAAAGGCATTTTGAGAGACTGGTTTTGTCATTATGTCTGCTATTTGATCAACAGCAGGGACATAGTTGACTTGAACGGAACCATTTAACACCTTCTCCCGAATGAAATGTAAGTCCAATTCTAAATGCTTTGTTCTTGCGTGAAAGACAGGGTTAGCTGATAAAGATACTGCACCTGAGTTGTCACACCAGATCTTTGAGGGAAAAGAAACAGTGATACCCATTTCTTTTAGTAAGGATTGTATCCAAGTTAATTCACAAGACACATTGGCAATTCCCCTGTATTCGGCTTCAGTGGTTGATCTGGCAACTACTCTCTGTTTCTTGGAACTCCATGAAACCAGATTTCCACCAAAAAAGACACAATAGCCAGAGGTGGATTTCCTGTCGTCAATACAGCTTCCCCAGTCTGAATCAGTAAAGGCAACCAAATCAAGTGCAGTAGCAGGTGTAAAGCGCAAAACATAGTGTTGAGTTCCTTTCAAATACCGAAGAATGCGTTTTACAGCCTTCCAATGCAAGTCAGTTGGGGATTGAAGAAACTGAGATACCTTATTAACACTGAAGGCAATATCAGGTCGCGTGATGCATATATATTGAAGACTGCCAACAACTGTTCTGTACAATGTAGGGTCATCAAATGGTTCACCAGATTTCAGAGAGAGAGATGGAGAAGTGACCATTGGTGTAGGACAAGTGCTTGCCGAAATCATATTAGCCTTGGATAACAAATCCTGAATGTGTTTCCTTTGACTGAGAAGAACATCACCGGTGGTCACATCTGCTTTAATTCCCAAAAAATAATTAAGGGTGCCAAGGTCTTTCAAACTAAACACTGAGTTCATGCTATCAATAATGTGTTGAATAAGTTGAGGATTATTGCCCGTGATCAGAATGTCATCCACATATATAATAAGATAAGTGCAAGAATTGTTAACCAAACGAATAAATAGAGCAGGGTCTGCAACAGATTCAATAAATTCGAACTCAGAGCAAAGATAAATACGTAGTCTTTCAAACCATTTGCGTGGAGCCTGCTTGAGCCCATAAAGTGCTCGATGAAGTTTGCAAACTAAGGGCTGTCCTGTTGAATCCAGTTGCTCAAAACCAGGCGGTTGAGTCATGTAAATTTCTTCAGTTATGGTGCCATTCAAAAAGGCATTGTTGATATCAAGTTGGCGCAGCTTCCATCCACGTGTTACTGCAATAGAGATTAGAATGCGAAGTGTAGTGGCTTTGACGACTGGACTAAAGGTCTCAAAATAATCAAGTCCTGCTGTTTGGGAGTCTCCTCGTGCAACCAATCTGGCTTTATATCGAGTTAGGGACCCATCAGAGTGATGTTTGATCTTAAATAGCCAATGACTCCCAATAACACTCTTGTTCAATGGCTTCGGTACAAGACTCCAGGTCTGGTTATTCATCAAGGCAGAAAGTTCTCCGAACACTGCATCTCTCCAATGTGAGCTACTCATGGCAGAGTGAATGTGCTTCGGTGCCTGCAAAACAAGGTCAGTAGAAAAGGCCTTTGGTTTAAAAATACCAGCCTTAGCCCTTGTGATCATAGGATGAGTATTGAGAGCAGGTGTAGGAGATATAGAAGGAGAAGCACAAGCTGTGAGGGGTGGAGAGGCAGAGGTAGGGAAAGAAGTGGTACTAGGAGAAGGAGCTGTGGTAGAAGTGGGTGAAGGTTGAGAACTGGGAGGGAATGATATGGGGTTAGAAGAAGAAACTGGATTTATAAGAGGAATGATGGCTGAGGTGGAGAAAGGAGGAGGAGAAGGAGATGTTAAAGAAGAGGATTTGGCAAAAGGAAAGACATTTTCATCAAAGACAACATGTCTAGAGATGAAAATACGACCAGTGGAGTCCAGACACTTGTATCCATGGTGCATGGAACTGTAACCTAAAAAGGTGCAGGGAGTGGAACGAAAATCTAATTTGTGAGCATTGTAAGCACGAAGATGAGGATAACATCTGCAGCCAAAAACTTTGAGAAAAGAATAATCAGGTTT
>JANZLX010000212.1:3974571-3995984 GCA_025531955.1 Erythroxylum orinocense
TTATTTATTTTGATAGTTAATTTTTTTTTAATTTAATTTCCCAATCCTACACGAGTAATTAGTCCAATTAATTGAGTGATCCAAGCCTAGTACTTACACAATTACTCCCTATGGGACGATAGTATACTGTACTACTTGAGACCCGTGAACTTGCGGAACCGCATCAATCAGCAACACAACGCACGTAGAAGAAAACACAACAACACAAAGAGGGGGAATTCAAAAACTCATTCATTATCTAATTATTATTTGATTTCTCCTAATGTTGGTTGTTGACTTTAATGCTTGTGGTTTTTATCCTATCATGACCGAGTAGTTTCCTTAAAGCTTCAAGGTTAGGCTAAAGCTTTTAGCTAATTTTTGTGGATTGAATTTCGGTTGATTTATGAGTGTGGATTTATAAGTTTGATTTTTCTGTTTTGATATTAATTTTGCTGGTATTGTGTTTGGCCAACCATTACTAAGCATTAGTTGTTAATTGAAAAACTGATAGGTAAAAATTAATAACGGAACTCCAAAACAGTTAACTTATAAATTTCAGATTTAGACATAGATTGAATTTATGAGAGAAAACCGGGTAAGCAAAGAACATAATGGGTTGTGCTTGATTGCTAGGCTACAATAGTAGACTAGGATTATTGCATAATACTCCTTTGATACCTTGAAAAAGGATCTAAGCAACTCTAGGCTCAACCTTCTATCAACCAAAATTCGCCTTATAAATTGATCCAGGTAAAGTCCATAGAAAATGCTAAAAGTGGAACCATCTTTGAAGCTTACCACATTCCATTCGAATTGACTCCTAGAAATATTCGTGATTTTCCTTAGCTTTGATTTTGTTATTTTTGCTAGTTAATTTTCTTATTTTAATCCCCTTTTCTTACACAATCGCTAGTCCACTTAATTGAGTGATCCAAGCCTGGTACTTACACAATTACTCCCTGTGAGACGATATTATACTATACTACTTGAGATACGTGAACTTGCGAAACCCCATCAATGGACAAGCCTCGTAAGCCTCATTTAGCTGCAGCCATGCGTATTTTAAAATACCTCAAACTAGCTCCATCTCAAGGCATCTTCTTCTCAGCAAAACCTGAAATTCATCTGAAATCCTTTTGCGACTCAGATTGGGCATCTTGTGTGGATACCAGAAAATCTATTTTCCTAGGAGATTCACTTATTTCCTGGAAATCTAACGTAATGTATGGTTGCTGTCTCTTTAGTGGGGACAGATGATAAATCAAAAAAATCTTGTCCCTCTGCGTGTTTGATTACTGCCCCAAGTGATTTTTGTTCTGTTCCCGATTGACAAAAATAGAATTTTTTGTTCCTTCTAAAATCGAAAGACAAAATTACTATTATTATTATTATAAATCTTGTTTTGATTATTATTATTATTATTATAACTTTTGTACTTCTTCTTCTTCTTTTTCTTTTTCTTCTTCTTATTTATTATTATTATTTTATTTTTTCATTATATTATTAATTTTATTATACGAAATTAATTATCTTCTTCTTTTTATTATTATTATTATAAATTTTGTATTTACTATTATTATTATTTGATATTAATTTTTTATTGTTATTATTATTATTATTTGTTAACTTTTTTACTAATACAAATCATTCGTTTTAAAATAATCAATAAATTACATATTTCTAATCATATTATACTGCAGGAGTAATTTAGTTATTGACATTGTTTTTATTTTCTTTCAACTACAACCAAACACATTTCTATCCTTGAGACAGAGATAGTTTTATCTGTTTTGTCCATCACAACCAAACGCTTCACTGCCTCCAAATTTTGTTCTGTTCTGTCTCCAAATTTTTGTTCCGTTCTGTCTCTGCATACGAGAGACAACAACCATATGCAGCGTAAGAAATAAACAATTGTCTCTCATTCTTTTGCTGAAGCAGAATATCGTGCTAGGCAACTCTTACTTCAGAAATCGTATGGCTTCATCAACTGCTTGCTAATCTTGCTATTTTTTACCCACAACCTACTCTTATTTTTTCTGACAGTCAATTAGCACTCCAAATTGCAACTAATTCAGTTTTTCATTAACGTACCAAACATATTGAGATTGACTTTCATTTTTTAGGAGGGCTATTAAACATTATCTTTCAGTTAAGCCTTTATTTTTGTTATTTTTTTTCCTTTTGGCTTGTACCGCTGATTCATAGATAGTCAGCTAGAATTTGTTTAGACATTCAGTTAGAGTTTGTATATATAACGTCTCTCATCAATGAGGAATAATACAAAGGGTATTCTTTTCTCATTTCTGATTCTTTTCTCTATATGGTATCAGAGCAGATTTGGTCTGGATTATTAATTTCTCGGTTGTCGGTTTTGATGTCCAATCCCAACGGCTTTGTCCGATTACCGCTGCGTTTATTTTAAGTGACAATTGGATGTTCAGTCTCAGTTGCACTTGAAGAGGAATGTTACAATATCCCATATTGACTAAACATGAAATTGTTAAATGGTTTTTATAAGTAGTAAGAATCAAATATCCAAATAACTAGTTCTAGTTATTTTAGCAATGGTTGACCTAAGTTCAATTCTTGTTAGTGGATTCTACAATCTGCCCTTATTAAAAATTCTAATAATCTATTTTTTTAGTTAAACTTCAATTTTTTTAATAGATAAGGGTATTTTTTTTTCAATCGTATTTTAAATTTTTTAATTTTATTTAATATTTAGTAAGTTTTATAATTATCTAATACTGGTTGAACCTTTTAAATCTTAAACTTCTTATTATACCGATTTAATTTTCAATTTATTAGTTGCACGAAATTTGGTTATAATAATTTTAGTGAGATAATAAAATAATATCCTCAACCTTTACAAGTCTGATTATGCGACCGAAAATGAGTGATTCGATGTATAAAATAGTGGTTTGCTGGATTTTCGGAGGCAAGAAAGGCATGGTATGGAACAAAGTTGTTAGTGTTTTGGCCATATAATAAACCTAGATATGGCAATTCATCTCGTCCAGTCGAGTATAGGATAAGCTTAACTTGGTTTGACTGGAATTGAATAGTTTTAAAATTAATTAATAAAAATAATATTATTTTAACCAAGTTAAATCATTCTAATTTCTAATTTTAAATTTAATTTTAATTTAATCAAATTTATTAACAACAACAACACTTGCTGAGATGTTGAACATCTAATTTATTAAATTAAAATAAAATACAATTAAACATAAATATATATATCTTTTATATTTTAAAAATTACAGAACTTATCTAATAATTTACAAATATATTATATAATCATTATTTTAGTAATTTTATAACTATTATATTTATATTATTTAAAATACCTTTATTGAAAATATATTTAATCAATATATTCATCTAAAAATATTTATTTTGAAAATTAAAAAATAATAAAATTTTAATTTTTTTTAAAATTAGTATTTTAAACGAGATTAATTTTTGCCCTTTTTTTTTATAATTATCACATTTTATATTATTTAAAATCATAATAAATAATTTTAATTTATATTAAAATAAAGGAATTAACATGCAGCCACAACATAAGCAAGTGTCGGAATTACCCTCGAGAGGTGTGATTCGATGGTTAAGAATGAGGCTTAATTTTAGCTAGGTATCAGGTTTGATTCTATGTTAATTTCTCTTATAAAAACTTGGGATAGTCAAAATTTTACCTATAGGTAAAAAATTAGTTAAATTCTCGGCGATGAGGTGCGTCCGCTCGACCGCCTCACAAGTGTACTAGTTGAGCCCGCTTGTTCACCTACAAAATTTCCTCGAGTAAAAAAAAAAGTGTCAAACTATGAAATAACCGTGCTAATGCCAAGTGGCGGGGTCGTATAAAATATTCTAAACAGTGTACGCAACCAAATCATCAACCACAATATCTAAACAGTGTACGCAACCACAAATAATAACTGACGCCATTAAAATTATTTATTTACTTATAAAAAGGGCTATTATTTTAATCTATATTATCCATAAGAAATAAACTATCCAAACAGAATCTCCCTCTCTCTCCTCGGCGGCACTTTGTCCATGAGCAGAGAGTGAGAGAAATGACTCTATCGCCTCCTCTTCTCCATTTTTCTCGATCTCACTACTTCCTCTTCTGCCACTCTCCCACGGTCAAAGCTACTCTTTCTCCGATTTCGCTTAAACTACAGTCTTCGTCTAAGCTCAGATGCGTGGCCAAATCTACAGAGGAGGATCGCCCCGAAACTTTAATTGCCGCTTCCGATGAAGTTATCGACGGTTCTGAAGCCTCAGAGGAGGTTAAGCCTCAACCGATTTCCCCTCCTCCCTTTGGCGACTCACTCTCGCTCGGGATTCGCGAGCCTGTTTATGAGGTCTTCTTCTTCTTCTTCTTCTTTAGTGGAAATGGTGACGACGAGTATAATGTCTGTTTTTGTTTTATCTTTCTTTGTTTCATCTTCTGTGATATTGAGTTAAGCAGCTGTTAAAAATTTCTTTTTTAATCACATTTGCTTACAAACTTGTAGCTGCTAGTTAGCTGAGTGTAATTTGTTTTCGCTTATTTTATTGAATAATCTTTATCTATTTATTTCTTTACATCTAAAGGTTGTGGAGGTGAAGTCCAGTGGCATGATATCTACTAGGAAAATTAACAGACGCCAGCTGTTGAAGTCAAGTGGTGGGTAAAGATTCTCAGAATTAGATTCCGTTTTGTTCCCGAATCCTCGGACGCGTTTATCATGTTGTTAGATTTCTTGTGTTGTTATCTTCCCTATTATTTCATACAGGATTAATCTTAATTCTTAATAACCCTACTGAGACGCGAGCTTTACGATCAGATGTTATTTCATTTTCATCAGGTCTTCGCCCACGAGACGTCCGGAGTGTTGATCCATCTTTTTTTCTAACGAACTCGATGCCTTCTTTGCTGGTACCATGCCTATGGTGTTCTACTATGTTCTTCAAGGGTACAATACACTAGTATCCAATGTGTATTGGTGTTTTTAAAACTAGACCTCTTGTGATTGGATTTTAACTCTCAAGGTCCTTTATATTTCAACTTTTTTTTTTTACATTATGGTAACACTCAAACTATTTCTTAAAATCACTTTTAGTTACCAAATCGCACCCATTTAAAAAATTCAGAAAAAATAGTCGAGAATATAATATTTTAGTAATTATAGAATTGCAAGGACCTCTAAAGCTAAATCCATGTCACTAGTGCCTTTTTGGAAAACACTAATACTATAAGTGGTCTTGGTGAATTTTACTCTGTGATGTATGTGTTTTGTTTTCAATAATCTGGATCCGTTTGAGTCGCCTTACTATAAGCTCCTTGTTCTATCTTTTGTTCCTGAAGTATAGTTGTTTTGCTTGTTGTTTATGGTAAAAGTTGGGGATTTCTGGTCAGTTGTTATTGCATTTAATCTTCATTTTTCTCGGGCTTTTTCAAACTATGTGCTCAGAACTTTAATATATCTGAGCTTTGTGCTGTTACACAACCTGATATTGTCCTGTCTATTGGTACTTAATAACGTCCTTTTCTATTTCACAGTGAATGGAGTATTTAATTGAGAAACTAAAAGATCACATGGGACTGTTAAAAATAAAAGGAGACTAGAAGTACCAAAAGATGGACAAAAGACGAATTTACTGGAACCATTTTTACGTAAAGTTGGTAATCAGCCATGCGGGGAAATTTTAACCTCTAAGCTGGGTTAAGTTGCAGCCTTATTAATCAGCTTAATAAATGAACTGGAGCACTTCTGCATGTTTGATCTTGTTATTAATTAATGCATATTTGTAAGACTGCAATTAGATGTCAACTGATGGCCCAATAACTAAGAAAAGTCAGTTTGGTTCAGAGAATTACTATTTTGATTTAGTATGCAAATGCCATTGGATGTATTGTTATGGGTCATGTTACAATGACTAGATCTTATTATGTTTAATTAACTCTACTTAACTTTTAGGTTCGTGAGCATGCTATCTTGCTAAATCTGGGATCTTTACGTGCAATAGCAATGCAAGAACGTGTCCTGATATTTGACTATAATCGGTAATCTATTTCTTTATAAAGCATGACAAATTTTCTACCTTTTCTGCTCTCACTCACATGCACATACATGATACATTTTGCATCTCGGCTTTTTCAGATGAACTGATTATGCTTGTTACTTCTATGTTTTATTCTTGTAGAAAAGGGGGGAAAGCTTTTCTAGATACTCTAATTCCTCGGTTAAACCCTAGAAATGAGACTGGGGGACCATGCATGCCATTTGAGCTCGAGGTAAGTTTGGCTTCATTCTCTCGAAAATTTTATGTTGAAACTTGAAACTAATATGCAGTAAATGGTTAAATAAAATCGAAATTGAGGAATTATTCCTTGTCAAAGGTGACTCAAAAAATAAATGTAGTACTACTTTGTCGATCATCCAAAGGATTCTTACATCCAGTACTGGTGAATGATTGAGAGACAAACTGCAGGTGTCATGTTTTTGCTTTCTGCTAATAATCTTTCGTCCTAGATCCCCTGCTATGTTCAGTAGAGAATAGTTATTTGGCCACGTACTGAATGGAACTCTAATTGCTAAAAGCAACTCCAAGAACTGATAAAGAGAATATGCAGAAGTATGATCATAAAATTTGCATTATTCTGTACCAAATGATCAATATTTTCACGAAGAATGTTCAGCTTTTTGTTTTTCAAGTCGACACACCTTTGCTTTCTATTCTTCATATGTGTTTTCTTGCATCCATTTGGCTGCAACTTTCATGTAGAAAAGAAGAAGCAAACATGGACAATTTCTTATCCTCTTTTATGGATCCAATTAGAGGATATATTACCTTCGTTATCAACCTTCTTACACCAGAAATTTCATTACAACTTTAAAACGTGTCCACATTTGTTTCGTATCATTTCATCATGATACTTTTTCCATTTCAATAGCTTAATAATTTTGGTCTCCATACTTTTAGGTTGTTGAGGCAGCACTGCTTTCTCGTGTACAACATTTGGAACAGAGACTAATGGCCGTAGAACCTCGTGTGAGTATAGAATATAAAAAATTTATTCTCTTTATTTTATTTCCTTTTCTTTTCCCTCTGCTCTTGTTTTTGGTTCTTCCAAAGATATCTTATGTTTGCAACATTAATTATTAAAAGTAACGTTCAATGATCCAATTTCCTAGAGCTGTAGTGCTGTTTTAGATTTCTAATGCAGAAGGATGCCATCAGTCTACTTTTGATGATTGCTTCAGAACATCAATTTGATTTCTAAAGCAGTGGGAAGGACTGGTCTTAGCTTGATATCCATGTTCATTTTGAGAAAGCTCTTTGCATAATTTTTAAAGTTTTGGGAGAAGTACCAATGGACAATAGATGTTTTAAGTGTACTGATTATGCAATGATGATTGTTAGTACGGAATAATTGCATTTATGTCACGTGTATGTTGTACTTGTTTTCATTTCTTTGACCACACTGTTATCTCTTACCTGAGTATAGATTGATGATTGTTGGGGTTGCAAAATGGCATGGAGAATTTGTTTATAACATGATGAATATTCTGTACGGTTACTTGTTACTCCTTTGACATGGAAACATATCAATCTGTTCCTCTGACAAGAGTCTTTTTTTTGTCCAATTTCATATCCATTGTTCTTTGATTTTCTCTTCCTTCTATTTTAAGTGCCTGAGTATGATCTCTAACATATTCAATTTCTGTAATTACCAACTTCTGTTTGATTTAGGTTCAAGCTTTACTCGAGGTTTTGCCCAACCGGTTAACTGCTGACATATTAGAGGAACTCCGCATTAGCAAGCAAAAATTGGTATGGGATTATATAATTTATGAGATTCAGTGCCATGACATGTAAAATCTATTTGTTTTTACTATGTCGCTTGCATATCATAGGTTGAATTGGGTTCAAGGGCAGGAGCTCTTAGACAAATGCTACTTGATCTCTTGGAAGATACACATGAAATACGTCGCATCTGTATAATGGGAAGAAACTGCACCCTTAGAAAAGGAATTGATGTCGTGGAATGCTCTGTTCCATTGGAGAAGCAGATTGCTGAGGGTAAGCTACATGAAGAATTTGCCTTTTGTGAAATGCTCTTCTTTACAAGCTAATACTTTTCTCTCTAAACCAGCAACTTAATATTTTTGTATTTGATTTATCATGTGCAGAAGAGGAGGAAGAAATTGAAATGCTTTTGGAAAATTATCTTCAAAGGCAATTTCATCACTTCCTTTACTGGAGTTGAATTATATTGTACATCAAATACTGTTTTTTTCATGTTATTGTAGATGCATTTCTTTTCCTATTCATCCCCTTAGGACAAATATTAACAAGTGTATGTTTGTCATTTTTTCCTGTCTCCTCAAAATGTGCCTTGCATTTTTGCTTTGTGCATGTGGGAGACGAGTCATATTGTTTGTCAACTGTGGTCCTCAACTTTTACAACTGAAGGTTTTCGTAGCTAAAATATCAGGACTGTGTCATTATGTCCTTGGTAATAGATATTGCTTGATTTTTCACCATGAAACTGAACTACCAAATTTTAATCAATTGAAACCATGGAAATATAATATATGATGAGAATTTGATTTTCATTATTGGAGTAATATGTTTTTGTCTAAACATAGGACCAACTAGTCTGCGAGCTAGTAGGTAAAACTGAAACTCTACTGGTGGCAATGGCTGGTTGTCAATTTCCTGCTGATCTGATCTGGATCAGTGATATAGACATCCGGTATTAAGAACAAACAAAGCTGTCAGAAGCTCTGAAGTTAGGTTTAGATCAAATAATGAAGAAGCCAATCAGCTACTTAAGTGGGCATGCATTAAGTACCAACTTTTTTGGGCACCATAATGTTTTCAGCCAGTCGGATAAATTCTTTCCACCTTTGCAGATGTGAATCATGTCATGGTCAAGCTGAAAGACTTCTTGATTCTGCAAAAGAAATGGAAGATTCTATTGCTGTTAACTTGAGGTTGGAATTATATCTATTTTCTGGAATCTGCATTGGATGTAGAAGAATGGCTGTAGTATGAAATAGAACAGTTAGTTGCACATTTCATTGGGCAAAACAATATATTCTTTGGCTCATAAAATAGCTCTCAATTTGCAGATTTTTGTACATTATGCACCAGGAAGATTAGCTAAAGTGGCAAAAAGCTTAATTGTTGAATGGCTGGAATGAACTAAGCACACTCTGGTCTTTCTGTTTTCAATCGAAACCAGAAGCAACAACTTTACACCTGAACTATTTGAATAATATTCCTAAAACCATCAGTTACAGTTGTTGATAATGTGCAATGAATTTCCATTCTTTTATACTAAACAAATATAAATGTAAATTTATTGCATCTGACATGAATTGGGGATTGAGAAAACTGGCTTAGCTGTAGTATTTGGCCAAACAAAATCTTCTATTTAGAGTCAAATATAGGAAGAGTGAAAGTTGTTTTCTTTTGGGTGTTGGGGGAGGGAATATGAGAGCTGGTGCAGTAAAAGCTGACTATAAGAATAGAAGCCCAGTTCATATTGGAGTAATACACGTCAATTTTCTTAGGATAAATAGTTTTTGGTTGAAATTGGTCTTTGGTGCTAAAGACTCTGACCTTGTGCTTTATAATTTGTCTTCTCACTAGCTCTCGGCGACTCGAAGTGAGCAGAGTGGAATTACTTCTTCAAGTTGGGACATTTTGTATAGGTGTTGGCGCTTTGATTGCAGGTATACAGATTATCTTCTATTGGATCAATGAGTTATCCTATTTTGTTTTTACTTACTGCAGCTGGTTCTTTCGTTTCATTTTGGACTCTCTGTACATCTAGTTAGTCCTCAAGGGCAATAATGGAATAAAT
The DNA here is from genome assembly GCA_025531955.1 of Erythroxylum orinocense. Lineage (NCBI taxonomy): Eukaryota > Viridiplantae > Streptophyta > Magnoliopsida > Malpighiales > Erythroxylaceae > Erythroxylum > Erythroxylum orinocense. Next base: position 3,984,428 of record JANZLX010000212.1, read on the forward strand.
ATATTGATACTTCAAATCAAAGTGGCAGTTACAATAACCTTCAGTTGTCTTCTGTTGGCATGGACATCTCTTGGTTTTTCATATGATGGGAATAAAACTCCACTAGTTACATTTAGAAGAAAATAAGGGTATCTTTTTGGTGGAGAGTAAAATAATCATGGTTTATCACATACTTCAGCTTTTATCATAAATATTATATGAATAATTTACTTTTGCAGGTATTTTTGGCATGAACTTAAAGTCCTATCTTGAAGAACATGTGGTATGGCTAGTTTTTGGTACTTTAGCTTGTGTCAATATAAAGCAATGTTTTTTCTGATTTGACCTAAATTGATACCCTACCTTAACCTTTCTTTTAATTGACTTATTGCAGCTTGCCTTTTGGCTAACAACAGCTGGCATAATTGTTGGTGCTGTTGTGTCATTTTTTCTTATGTATTCATACCTCAGGGCTAGGAAAATACTGTAACTTAAGCAGATTTTTAGTTTAGGTAAGTCGTATTTTCCTTTACTCCTTATTTCGGTTAACTTTGTTTCTCACTTTTGTTGTAAAAATGATTCAACTTAAGTGCTATAACATAATACTTTGATTCAAATTTTCTATGAATGTTTTGTATTTTTATGTAAACATTTATTTAGAATGCACATTTTAATCCATTTTAGAAATACTGGATTGCATCAAAAACTAAAACAGTGTAAAGTGTTTTGCAGGTGATTTCAAAGGTTTAATCGACCGCGGCCTAATATGCATAGGGTAGCTTTCAAGCATGTAGTTTAGACTGTTGTTGTCATTAATGCTAAGTACTTTTTATAACAACAGTATTTTAGGTACTGTTCCTGAAATCCTCATTAAATAAAAGAGTATTTGATTCGGTTCCTCCGAATTTGAATATGTAATGGGTGAGTGGTAATGGTATTGTTATTCTGTGTAATGTTGATAGAGGTTGCTTAGACATTGGAGTGGAAAAAACCTGATATGTCATTCTTTATCCACATAGGCGATTGGAATGCATGAAGCTTTTAAGAGAAGTTGCAGATATTAGTTTTCTACTAAACATTCGCTATTATCTTTCCCGTTCACTCTCTTTGGACGCAGAACTCTTTTCACGCCTTGAAGATGGAGCGCCCTTGGTGTTGTTTTCAAAGTAGCCCTTGCTATTTCCGAATGACACGCATAAGAGCTGGATCGCCGCACCACCCGTCTTTTGGGCAGTGACCAAGACTGGATATTCACGTTTAGGCAGTGCGTGCTTATTTTATTGCTGCCAACTTATGCAATTGTGTTGCAGACAGTTCCAAACGAAACTTTTTATTAAAAACAACATTTTATTCAAGTTACGCAGAGAGTTTGTCTCTAAGTAACATGTATTGTTCTGTTATTTCCTTTACATATCTTTCGGATGGCTGGCAAGTGTAAGAGTGCCATGTGTCGAGTCTGTTAGTTGGTTGTGCCTTAGGAACGTTATTGTTGAGGCTGTTAGGTTGTGCCTCAGGGGATGATATACATCTTGGGTAAGGATTATTGGGAGGTATCTTGGTTAAGGGGTTCTTCGCTGTAAAAGGGGATATATCTTTAATACAACAACCAGAATTTTCTGGATTTATCTATTTCTACACTCTGTTTTTCTACTGTTACAGTTTGGTATCAGAGATGTTGCGATGGTGACTACATCAGAGCTTCAAACCAGGCTCAGGAAAAGATGAAACTCATTTTGCTACATTCAGAGGGGAGAGCATTTTCCTGGCAACAATAATACCTTAAAAATCGAGGTAATGTACCCTTTACCTGGTTGGAGTTAGTCACTGATCTGGGTTGTAGATTTGATGAGTCTCTATTTGATGACTTCAGTGCTAAACTAATGCACCTAAAGCAGCTTGGTAGTGTCAAAGAATACATGGAAAATTTTGATGAACTAAGTGCAAGAGCTAACTTAGACAGCTCAGGAGCACTGAGTTGTTTTTTTGGGCAGATTGAAGGGACATTTGAAGAAAGCATTATGAATGCACAAATCAAAAATAGTCAAGAAGCTATGACGCTATCCAGATTGTAAGAAGGTATTCTCACGGAATTACAAGAAACCCACCTACCTACCGATAGCCACAATCAATTCAAGTATTTTTCAAACACCAAGTGCTCCTCAAATTGTAACCACTGCCAGTGTGAATTACCCTAACAAAATCTCGTATCAGAATCAACAATCAGCTAATTTTAACTCTTATTCTAATCTATTGAACCTAACATAACGCTTAGCATTGCGCACAAATTTTACCAACCCAAACATAAATTCTTCCATAAAAAAATCAGTATACATATTCCCACATAAACAACAAAACAGAAACACAAGGATCGTTGGTCAGAATACTGTAGTTGAAAGAAGGTCAAAGGGGCTTTGTATCTTATGTGGGGACAAATACGCCTACAACCACAATTGAAAAAATGCCAAATTATTTGCCTTGATTTTAGAGGAGGGTGTAGAGGAGGAAGATACGGAAGGAATTGCAGAAGTTGGGACTGAAAATCAAAACTACAAGTTCGTAGAAGTAGATGGTGAGGAGAATAGAGAAGAAGTTTACGTCTCATTAAATGGTATACAGGCAGAAGTTGGTAATTACACAATGACGGTGAAGGGTTTTTATTAAGACTTAAGAGATAGCCAGTGTACTTTCTTATAAATAGAGACCAGATCCTCTGTCCAGTTTTATTTTGTTGTATTCTGTTTCATGAAATCTTAGTCATTTATTTTGCGGGCTCCACGTGAGTTCCATGCGAGACTCACATAAATAAACGGCTGAAATTTATTGGACACAATAAGACATCATAATATTGGACGGGAGATCTGAACTCTTATAAATACAGGTAGTGCGCATAGTTTTTTGAGTGCTAAGTTGGTAAAACGTTGGGTTTGAAAAATCAGGTGGCTAAGAGATGCAGGGTCATGGTGGCTAATGAGGAGGCCGTGGACGTTACCTCTTGCTGTGAAAATCTGAAGTGGACGTATGGAAATGTTGTATCTCACACGAATGTCCTCATATTTCCGTTCACTAATTACTACGTCATACTGGGTATGCATTGGTTGAGACTGTTGGGACCAATAGAGTGAGATTGTGAAAAGCTTTCTATGAAGTTCATTCGCACGAGAAAGAGAGTGCATTTCTAGGGAATAAGGGGTGAAGTAGAGATGTTAGGGGCGCAAGATTGGTCTTATGACACTATCATGAAGTCTTTTGCTCTGTAACTAGAGGACAAATACACGAGATGACAAAAAGGTGGATCAGAACTCATTAACCAAGGAATAACATGATCAACTCGAGAAGTTACTCAAAGAATTCATAGCAGTTTTCCAGGAGCCATATGGATTACCTCCTTCTAAGCCACAAGATCATAAAATCCTGAAATTGGAAGGATCCTCACTAATTAATTGCAGGCCCTACAGATACTCTCACATGCAGAAAGAAGTCATTGAAAAATTGGTAGATGAACTATTGCAAGCTGGATTAATCTGAGAAAGCACTAGTCCCTTTGCAGCTACTATTGTACTAGTCAAGAAGAAAAATGGCACGTGGAGGTTCTGTGTGAATTACCAAAAACTCAATGCAATTACTGTCAAAGACAAATTTCCCATGCCATTGATTAAAGAATTGCTTGATGAGCTATATGGGGGAGCTTTCTTCTCTAAGATCGATATGAAGCAGGATATCATCAAATTCGGATGGTTGTCGAGGACAGCTCAAAAACTGCTTTTAAGACACATTTGAGGTATTGAGTGGCTCGTGATGCTGCTATTCAGGTTAACTAATGCACCCTCGACATTCCAGACAACAATGAACTCTATTTTTAGACCTTTCTTGCGGTAGTATATGTTGGTATTTTTTGATGATATTTTAACTTACAGTAAGACATGGGAAAGTCATTTACAACACTTGCATAACGCTTTTTATAAGCTAAAACAGTGCAGATTCTTTCTCAATGGCGACAAATGTAGCTTTGGCAAGAATCACATTGACTACCTTAGCCACATTATTTCTAAGGAAGGTGTGTCGATATATGACGAGAAGGTCAATGGTGTCCTCAACTTGCCAGTTCCAAGGAATGTGAAACAACTCTGTGGATTCTTTGACCTTGCTAGATATTACCGTAGATTTATGAATAATTTTGGCAAAATAGCTGCCCCCCTCACTCAATTGCTGAAGAAAGATGCTTTTCAATGGGATGTTACCGCTTAGACAACTTTCGAAAATCTCAAGCTAGCATTGACTCAAGCCCTTGTACTTCGCTTATGAGATTTTGACAAGATATTCATGTTGGAGGTGGATGCTTTTGGCTCAGGTATTAGTGCTGTGCTTCTGCAAGATCATCATCTGATTGTATATTACAGTAAAATTATGGGACCATGTTATCATGCATTGTCTGTTTATGAAAAAGAACTACTTGTCTTGGTGTGTGCTCTAAAACTATAGAGCTTATATTTACTTGGAGGCGAATTCATCATTTTCAAGGACCAAAAGTCTTTGAAATATTTTTTGGAGCAACCTACAACTACTGAGATGCAACTTTGGGTGTTGAGAAAATTAATGGGTTACCAGTTCTCTATTCAATACAAGAAAGACTTTGAAAATAAAGGAGCTGACATCTAATCTTGCAAAATTACACCACTGTCACTCTCTGCATTGTCGGTGATTAACTCACCCTTGTTGGATCACGTGGGGGCTAGCTGGCAATCGGACCCTAAGTTGCAACAAATTATCCAACGATTACAAGCCACCTCATGACTTATCTAAGTACTCATCGGATAATAATATACTCAAACGCAACAGTAAACTTGTAATTTGTGATGACAAAATGCTTAAGCAGCAAATGATGGAGGTATATCACAGTTTGTTGTTATCGATCGACCATGCACAGATAATCAACTAAGAAATAGCACGCGTAGAGAGAGAGTGTAGTGAGAGAAGGAAAAACAGAAACAGAGTCGAACAGAGGTTTTAAGAACTCAGTAGTGTCTGAGATTTCATTCAACAATTTGTATGATCCAACTTCTGTAATGATTTACATATTTATAGCTAAGATTGTTTAACTGTCAACTTACGGCTTTTAACCAATTCTTGAACATCTTGAATTCTTGCATTCTTGTGTTCTTGTAATCTACATTAACTCATCTTTATGCTGTCTGAAAAATTCCTGAGACATGTATCCTACACAGTTCACCGTGGGGAAGTCATTTAGGGCGTCATACTACTTATCAGAGGCTGCGGGAGGCTTTTTATTGGAAGGGAATGCAACAAGACGTTAAGGATTATGTGAAACAGTGTGTCATTTGTCAGCGCAACAAGCCAGAATTAACTAAATATCCTGGAATCTTAAAACCATTATCGATTCCACGGGGTGCATGGCAAGACATTTCACTTGATTTTGTTGTGGGATTACCTCGTTCTAATGGGAAAAGCACTATTTTCGTTGTGGTTGATTGATTCATGAAATACGCTTATTTTATTTCTCTAAAGGGACCAATTACAACGACTTTAGTTGCTACGAAATTTATGGATGTAGTGGTCCGTCTCTACGGTTGGCCCTACACTATCGTCTCTGATCTAGACCCAATCTTCATGTCTTTATTTTGGGTGAACTTTTCTCGATACAAGTTGTTAAACTCCTCAAATCCACAGCTTACCATCAACAAACGGATGGCCAAACGGAGGCTGTTAACAAAGTCTTAAGAGTGTTTTTTAAGATGTGCAACAGGGGAGACCCCTGGGAAGTAGGATAATTGGTTGTCTTTTGCAGAATATTGGTACAAGTACCATTCAGCCATTTGGATGACACCTTTCTTGGCTTTGTAAGGTTACTCTCCTAGCAGTGGTGACCCGTACCTAGCAGGATCCTCTGTTATAGGCTTGGTGGACAGGGAGCTTTGAACACGTGAGCAAATCTCAGCCATATTAAGGAGAAACTTAGCCAATGCTCAAGCTCTCATGAAGAAACAAACTGAAACAAAATGGGTGGAACGTACTTTTCAAGTTGGAGACTATGTATACCTCAAGATACAACCTTATTACCAATCGACCATACAGAACCGAGCATTTCACAAATTGTCTGCCAATTATTATGGCCCTTTTGAAGTCGTTAAAAAAATCGGAGATGTTGCATACAAGTTAGATTTACCTCCTGAATCCAAAATGTGTGATTTTTTTCATGCGTTGCTCCTTAAATGACACCATGGCACAGAAAACACCATCTTCTATTTTGCTTATCATGGACGAAGATGGAATATGGCGTCAACCAGAGGTTATCTTACATAGGAGAATGGTTAAAAAGAAGGGACGTGCTGTTACAGAGGTATTGGTTAAGTGGGCTCATGTTTCTCCGAAGGATGCCTCATGGGTTGAATACCACAAGTTTGCTCGGCAGTTTCCAGATTTCATAGCCACCGTCGACATTGCAGGTCGTCCTTGAGGACAAGTACATTTTGAAGGGCGAGGTATTGTTGCAGAGAGTTCCAAACGCAACGTTTTATTAAAAACAACATTTTCCACTGTTACAAATTGCTATTTCATTTTTCTCTGAACTAACCTAGGAAAGAATAGAATTTGTTCCAAGATGTAGAGTTCAACCCTTCGTGATGATAAATAAATAAACTGATAGGGGCGAATTATAATATCCAACTTTGGTTATGTGTCTGTAACTTTGAAGATTTGACTACGAAAAATCGTGCAGAATCACAAGTTCAGTGCATTTTTCTTGTAGCCAAATGGCCTGCAAAAGGAGCCTTCTTTCTATTCGGAGCAGTTTGTGTTCACTGCAAGGAATATGCTGTAGCAATGTGCAAGATGAGGCTTTATTACACTATGATGTAGCTTCTTTCCCCACTCAACCACACTCCAGTTGTTCCAAAAGTAAAGCACACCATAGCTGCATATCTATGTGAAATAAGAGTGATTCGCTGGGCTCAAGTACTATTTCATCACTGCAAGATTATCTAGGATTTGGTAGAATATGTTAAGATTTCCTTGAAAGTGAATCAACACCACTTCAGTCAGTGCGTGTCTTTAGAAAACCCTCCACCTGTAAGATAAAAGATTCAGAAGTAACAAAATGTAAAGAGACAACACCTGACGGAGAAGAAATTTATTATGTTTTAGTTCCTTATTTTTCCCGATAGTATGGTTTTCATGCTATTACTTTGTTTACTATTTCGTTTTTATATCCATTGTCAGGAATTTTAAAAAATTGTTTGGAGAACTGTTGTCGTTTAGTTTAAGTAACGAGTTAACAACTTGTCGTCTACAAAATAAATAATAAAGTAAGATAGTGTCGTGGGAGCATATTAGTTATTGTCTCTTAAATGTCAGTTAACATGATCATTGTGGGTTGGTTGTAACAAAAAGAGGAGACCAAAAACTCAAAAGTTGAAGTGAAAGACATGATTAGATCCATAAAAGGAGATGAAGGATTTGATGATGAGATTCATGTCTTCAATCTCAATGAAGGGCAAAGAAAGTATAGAGGCTATATTAGCAGTTCCAAAACACTCAGAGGCCTTAATCTCACCAATTGTTTTTATCATGTATAGTTCTGTAGCCAGTCCTAAAGGTGAGACCAGTTTACGTAAACTTAATTTGAACCTTCCTATGTCTAATATTGTGCTAGCCACCCATACTACCTAAATCGGGGCCCACTTTCAATGCATTTCAGCAGTATATTTTCAGCATTTTTTCATTTAGAAGGGTAGTAAATCCTTGGTTGTCGAAGAAGAAAAAGTTAACATTAACTAATAAATAGCTTCCTTTATTAGCATTAATTTTTAATCTTGGAAGCTAAATAGCTTTCGTTATTAGCTACACCGCTTTAACTTGTTATATTTATAAATATCTTTGAAATATTTGATTGTATTTCTTACAATCTAATTTTTTTCACTAACATACGAATTTAAGATATTTCAATTCAAATATTGGTGGTAAAAATTTTTCATGACTATGTCTTTTGAGTTCTGAGTAATAATTTAAAGGTAAAGTTTCTAATTTTTATTTATTTTTAACTTATTAATTGTTTGAATATATTACAATTAATTTGTAATTTGTCATTAACGTGGACATTATATTAGCATTTTAAATCAAAACATAATATTAAATGATATTGTGTTTAATTGTGTTTCTATTTTTTATTTTTAAATTACTTATTATTTACAAAAGCATAATTAAACATTAATAAATAATTTAAATTTTATAATTGTAATTTTCGTTATACTTTGTCACATGTAATAATTGTTGAACTTGTGTTCTTATAGAGATTAACATAAGTTAAGTTATAATATGACTAAATCAAATAATTTAAGTTACTCAATTTAAAGACTACATAAACGATTTCATTTATTATAAAAATGTGTATGATTATATTAAACATGTCATGATAATTAAATAATAATAATAATAATTTGATAATTAAATAAGACCGTAAATAGTTAGATGTGCTTGATTGGTTTTTTGTAAATAGGTTGGTAGCATTAGATTATTGCATTTACCATTATGTTAATTTCTATAAAAGAAAATTTTTATTAAAAAATCACTAATGTTACTTAAATTCAAAAGTTACTAACAATATTTGATTTAATAATTTAGACCTTTATCCAGTTGCTTGACAAAATAATATTTGTAAGATATTATTAGTTAATATTATGATTAATTAATATTTTGTTAAGTATGTATAGACTTATAAATTGGGTCTACTTATGTATGATTAATAATAAAAATATCCTTTTAAAGTTTACATATTTATATATTGTCGATTTATTGGGTCTTTTTATACTTTGCCTAGAGCCTATAAAACGTTGTGATGGCTCAGATCCGTGAGCATGGTTTGAAAGTGTCACAAAATTTTCAACACCTATTGTGTTATTGATGAAATTGAAGTGGAAATGGCTTCTTTTTATCTCACTGGAAAGGCAGAGGTAGGGTATACGGGATGGGTTATTAATTGACCCAATTAGTGTGGGATGTGCTTTTAGGGGATTTTTGTAGGAGATTCAGAGAGAAGGGAATGCAGGAGATTGGAGAAGAATTTAATAGATTGAGGCAAACTGGTACTATAGATGAGCACCAAAAGAAATTTGATGAGATGAGGTCGTTGATGTTGAAAGCGATACCTATATTTCTTGAAGAGGATTTTTTTTCCAGCTTCATAGGAGGATTGAGTGATAAACTCTGTTATTTTGTCCAATTGTACAAGCCACTCGCACTAGCTCAGAACAAGCTAGGTTGGTGGAATTGTCCCTTATGCAAATTTTAAAGACCAAACTAAACCTGCCCTATCCCACAAACACCAAACCTCAAACATAGTCTTAGCCCAAACACTACATAAACCTAGCCAATCTTGTAAGACAACCAATAATGCACCTGCCAGCTCCCTTTAATCCAATTTCCAACCACAAGGTACAAATGTGAAGACGGAATTAGGGAAGTGCTATAAATGTGGAGACAAGTACTACTTTAGGTATGGGTGCAAGAACAAATAGATAATGAGCTTGGAAGGAGAAATAGAACAGTCTGGGGAGGTGAAGAAAGTAGAAACAAAAGAGATAGAGTGGGATAATGTTGAGATATCAGCCACAACCATACAGTGGAGCCAATACACTAAAAATCGAAGGGAAGATACAAAATCAGTCCCTAACAATATTAGTGGCTAGTGGAAGCACTTATAACTTTCTTGATGTAAGAACTACTAGTTTATTGAAATGTATGATTGTATAAGCAAAACCATTATTTGTCACGGTGGCTAATAGTGATAAAAGGGTTAGTGCCGATAAATGTTAAAGCTTTTTCTTGGCAAATGCAGGGGCATGAATTCTCAACCAATTTGAGAATCTTGAGTTTGGAAAATTGAGATATAATTTTGGGGCTAGATTGGTTAGTTAAATACTATCCATTTATGTTTGATTTCAAGAATATGAAGCTTTCTTTTAAAAAAGAAGGAAAACCTATGGAATTGCAAGGGATGACAAGAACTAGTCTAGGAGAGTGCATGCTGATGAATGAGAAATAATTGAGTTGGGAGTTGAAGGCTGTCATAACTAGATTTGAGACCACATCACATTTGTTGGTGCAGGAAAGGTTGTTTATATATGTCAAACTACGATCATAATTACCACTACCACTCAAAACCTTGATATAACATTCCCAAGATGTTTTCCAAGAACCTATACCATTACCACCCAATTGGGAGAGTGACCATGTCATACCCCTTAAGCCTAACACTATCCCAATCAGCATAAGACCATACAGATACTCCTATTACTAAAAACTTAAGATAGAAAAATTGGTGAGTCAAATGTTGGAATAATCCCTCATTCGACCTAGTCATAACCCTTATGCCTCTCAAGTTTTAGTTGTGAAAAGACAGGATGGATCATGAAGGTTTTGTGTTGATTATAGGAACTCAAATGAAGCTATAATTAGGGATCAATTTCTAGTCCCTCTAATTGATGACTTGCTTGTTGAGCTTCATTATGTTAAGTGATTTTCCAAGATCAATTTAAAGGCTGGCTACCATCAAATTCAGATGAAGGAGGAGGATGCCTAGAAGATTACCTTCAGGGCAAATTAGGGAGATTATGAATTTTAAATGATGCCCTTTGACCTTACAAACACAACTACCAATTTTCATATCCTAATGAACAAGGTATTTGCCCCATGCATTTGAAAATTTGTGCTTGTATTCTTTGACAATATCATAATTTATAGTCATGATCATATGAAGGCATATATGAATCACGTAAGGTTGGTGTAAGAGGTTTTAAGAGAGCATAGACTTTATAGTAAGTTGTCTAAGTGCTCGTTTGAATAAACTCAAGTGGAGTACCAAAGATTTGTAATTACTAGAGGAGGGGTGTCAACAGATCCTGGAAAGGTAGAAGATATTAAGACTTGGCTTGTATCTAAAGTGTTAAGGAGCTTAAGGGTTTATTAGGCCTCACTAGTTCCTACTAGAAGTTTATCAAGAACTATGAAGTAATAAGTCAACCTCTGACCAATTTGTTGAAGAAGGATAATTTTATATGGGACTTTACTTCAGAACATGCCTTTGTTGATCTCAAGTAAGCCATGGTATCTGCTTTTGTGTTAACTCTGCTAGATTTCTCTCAACTTTTTGTTTTAGAAACTGATGCCTCTGATAAGGGAATAGGGGTTGTCCTTATGCAATAGAAAGGCCAATTGCTTACTTAAGTTGAGCCTTAAAGGATAGACAACTGGGTTTGTCTACTTACTAGAAGAAGCTTATGACTATCTTGATAGTTGTAGGTAAGTGGAGGCACTAGCTTGAAGGTAGGAAATTTATTATCAAAACTAACCAACATTTCTATAGGCAAAGAATGAAGAACATCGTGACCTTAGCAGTATTGAAATGTGATGTATCTCAAAGGTATAAGCATGAGAATTTGCCCTGTCATAGTTGTTGGAAAAATCGGGTAATTTTTTCCTCTAAAATAAATAACTAGTGAAGTGAACCGATTCAGTAATACCCAGGAAAGACCGCCGAACAGCCTCCTAAGACAGTATTACCATTCCA
>JANZLX010000212.1:4030925-4041955 GCA_025531955.1 Erythroxylum orinocense
TAAGGTTAGACAGCGGTATTCAACTAACAAGTGTCAGCCAGGCTCAGGTCTCGGGAATGGGCCTCAGTAGGGTTCATGTCCCGGGACCGTCGGGCTCCGGGAGTGGGGTCCGACATCTAATGTTAGTTTACCAGATGGATCAATTAAGAAGGTTAGCATGATGGGAGACATCAGACTTAGCAAAGATATCATGTTGAAGCAAGTTTTTTATGTTCCAAATTTCAAATATAACTTGCTATCTGTGAACAGACTTTTAAGGAATGAAGATGGTGTTTTCACTTTCTACCCATCCTAATGTGTTTTACAGGACCAGAAGTCTAAACGAAGGGTAGCTGTTGGATAGGCTATCGGTCATCTATACTATTTTACTGCAGATTCTTTTCATAATACTGTATTGGGTGAATTGAATTCTGTACATAGAGCTGCAAATAGAGTTGGTGTTCATTGTGTGAGTAAGGATGTAGAAAGTGTTAATAGTGTTGATTCTATTGCGTTGTGGCATAGAAGGTTGGGACATCCCTCTTTGGAGGTTGTAAAGAAGTTTCCTTTTGTGAATAAAACCTTGAGCAATTCAAATACTGTGTGTGACGTTTGAGCAAAAGCCAAACAATCTCGCTTGCTTTTCCCATTAGTGACAGCCATAGTGAGCAACTTTTTGAATTAAATCATGTTGATGTTTAGGGTCCTTATCGCAGGCCATCTTTAACAAGAACATTTTATTTTCTAACCATTGTTGAAGATTGCAGTAGGGTCACTTTTACATTTCTTATGCAAACTAAGGATCAAGTTAGCTTTATCCTTAACAAGTTTTTTCCAATGGTGAAAACATAGTATAATTGTGATGTTAAGATTGTTCGGACGGATAATGGAGGAGAATTTGTGGGATCCCATTGTCAACGGGTTTTCATTGATCATGGTATTATTCATCAACGATCTTGTGTATATTCACCGCAACAAAATGGGAGGGTCGAAAGGAAACATAGACACATCATTCAAGTGGCCAGAGCTGTACTGCATCAAGCTCACATGACCAACATGTTCTGGGGTGGAGCCATTATGCTTGCTACGTACTTAATCAATCATTTGCTTACGGCAAATCTACGATGGCAAGCTCCTTTTGAAGTTTTGTTGGGACGACCAATTGATCTTGGCAATTTGAAGGTTTTCGATTGCTTATGCTATTCCACTGATTTCAATCCACAAAAGGATAAGTTTGCGGCTAGAGCTCACAAATGCCTTTTCCTGGGATATGTTGCCAGAAAAAAGGGTTACAAACTTTATGACGTTGCCACCGGAAAAGTGCACATCTCTAGAGATGTTATTTTTCATGAACATTTGTTTCCTTTTGCAGGTCAACAGTTTGTGGAGGCTACTGGCATGCCAATACCGTCAATGTCTTCGTTACATGATGTGGTTGATGATCAACCACCACCACCTTTACTTGATCACAATTTGGAGGACCCTGGACATCCTAAGCCTCGTACCGTTGTTCCAAACGATCTCCATTCAGATGGCACTCCACAATTACCTCCAAATCTTGAAGAAAGGCGAAGTAACAGAACCACGCAAATGTCATCGTGGTTTTCTGATTATGTGGTTAATCACTCACAGATGTTTCTGGACGGTGGTGTGGTGACTTGCCGGTCCCCTCATCTGCCCAACACATTTCCTTTCTTTACCAATAACAAACTTTCTGATGATATGGCAGCTTTTCTCTGCCATGTGACCGAAACAAAGGAGCCTCGTAATTTTCAAGAAGCTAGTAAGGATGAGATGTGGGTTCAAGCTATGGAATCGGAGTTACAGGCGCTTGAACAAAACCACACCTGGGAGCTTACTACATTGCCTTCCGGCAAGAAAGCCATTGGCAGTAAATGGATTTTCAAGTTACAATACAATGCAGATGGGACGATTGATAGGCGTAAAGCTTGCCTTGTTGCTAAAGGATACACTCAAGTTTATGGAGAAGACTACCATGATATTTTTTCTCCCGTAGCAAAGGTTGTAACAGTTCGTATTTTTCTAGCTATTGCGGCAGCTCGAGGATGGGTTTTGAATCAACTAGACATCAATAGTGCGTTTTTGCTTAGCTATCTCGATGAGGAGGTTTACATGGTGCCTCCGGAAGGCTACAACAAGGCACGCAAGGGTCAATTCTGTAAGCTTGTGCGATCTCTCTATAGGATTAAACAGGCATTGCGACAGTGGAACACCGAACTTACAGGTTTTCTCTTGCGTTTTGGTTTTTAGCAGAGTGAGCATGATAATTGCTTATTTGTGTTTTGCAAGGATGATTGTTTCTTGATGCTTTTGGTGTATGTGGATGATCTCCTTATCAGTGGCAATTCCGCTCCCACTGTTGACCGACTCAAATAAGCTTTTCATGAGCAATTCACCATTAAAGATTTAGGGGTGACTAAGTATTTTCTCGGCCTGGAAATTTTTCGTGATGACACTGGTATTTTTCTCAATCAACGCAAATATGTGTTGGATTTGTTGCTTGATACTAGTCTCATTGGTTCTAAGCCTAAGCACGTTCCTTTTTCGAAAGGGCGTACTCTGTTTGATGATAGTAGTCCTTTGTTGGTGGATCCACAGGAGTATCGTAGTTTGGTCGGTCGTTTGTTGTATTTGGGTTTTTCCCGGCTGGATATTACTTATTGTGTCCAGCAGCTCTGTCAATTTTTGCAGTCTCCCCGGCAGGTCCATCTTCATCATGCTCTTTATGCTCTTTGACTGGGATCTACATTTTCTTGGGGGGCAGTCCGATTTCTTGGAAGACCAAACATCAATCTATTGTTTCTCGTAGTTCTGCGGAGGTCGAGTACCGAGCTATGGCGTCTACTGTGTGCGAGTTGCAATGGGTTAGCTACTTACTTTCTGATTTGCGGATTCCAGTTCCACTTCCGATTCCGTTTCACTGTTATAGCAAGTCGACCATCCATATCACTTGTAATCTCGTGTTTCATGAACGTATGAAGCACCTCGGCATTGATTGTCATGTTGTGCGCAATTAGTACAAACAGGGGTTTATTTCGCCGGTTCATGTAGGTTCTTCCTTCCAGGTTGTTGACATTTTCACTAAGCCTTTTCCTTCGCCTGCGTTTCATCAGCTATTGTCCAAGTTGGCTTTGTCTGATTTTCACTAAAGTCCAACTTGAGGGGGGGGATGTAAAGCTCATATGTTTCTTTCGTTTCTTTCGTTTTATTGTAAATAGTTAGGTAGTTTGTTAATTCGTTTCATAACCAACTTTTCTCTTTATTGAATAGTTGGACATATATTTAAGCTCACAATTTTGAGCTTACTGATTGATTAACGTGAAAGAGTAAGAAACTCTGTTTTTCTCTCACTCAAACATTCTGTCATAGTTTCTATAAAAACAACACAAGACATCGTTGTTTGAGCCATTACATTTTAACATCAAAACGAAGCGTTGGGTAACTACTAGGCAATTAGGTCAAAACTACCCATTCCTTTCTCAACCGTCCATGACATTTCCCAAATCGGTAGGAAGAGAAATCACGAGCCGACTAACGATGAGGAGATATCGTTAAGGTGGAAAGGATGACGACATTAGCCGAAAATGGACATCACCGCATCACCGCAAGGACTGTGGATACCAGATGACCAGATGTACACTTAGCGTAAAAAGAACTGGGGGTTTAAATCTGAAAGCCTCCACGTGATTTGCAGGCCATCTGAGATGAGCCTCCTGCATCCCATCTGCTCCCATCTGAAGCGGAGAGTAACGAACCAGAAGGGAAACGCAAAGGGCGATTACAACAGCTGCCATCGAAAGTGGAAGTATTTGCTAAACTATAAGAGATAACAAATGTAAAAGTTATTTATTATTAACATAAACTAGTAAAACTCAAACATATTCCAATAACTATAGAACATTCAGGCAAGGAGGTCCATATGATTATCAATATAATATTTACGATAGAGTTCTAAAATTTGATTAAAACGACTTGTTGAAATAATAATAAAATAATAGAGAACTCTATTTTTGACCAATAATTGGATACTAAAGATGGAGAAAATAATATCTTTAAGCTGGCGAGAGCTAGAGAACGAAAAGCGAGAGACTTAGATTAAGTTCGTTGTATAAAAGATGAAACTAAGCGATGAGCGTAGCTTAATACTTCTATAACCTTTTTAATTAAGACGTAGAAGATAACATCTATTTAAGTGATCTTAACACGTTTGAAAGATTTCGTAATTTTATTTGTTACTGACAAATTTTTGGAGAAGAAATAAATAAAGCATTGAGGGAGATGAAAAGTTGAAGGGCAGTAGGGCCATATGAGATACCCATAAAGGTAGGGAAAAGTTTAGGTGAAGAGGGTCTTACTTTGGTATCCAAACTTTTTAATGTAATCCTTAAGTCTGCCAAAATGTCGAATGAGTGGAGATGTAGTTTGTTAATCCCTTTATACAAATAAAGGAGACATCCAAAGCTGTAACAACTACAGTGGTATTAAATTACTTAATCACATCATGAAGTTGTGAGAGAAGTTGATCGAGAAGAGAGTGAAAAAGGAAGCTTCTATCTTGGAAAACTAGCTTGACTTCATGTTAGGAAGGTCCACGACATATGCTTTACATCTCCTTAGATGAGTAATGAAATATTATAGGGAAAGACAACGTAACCTACTTATGGTTTTTAATGATTTAAAGAAGATGTATGAAAGGGTATCTAGGGAAATCATGTGGAGGTGTTTAGAACCTAAGGAAGTTCCTATAACTTATATTCGGGTTATTAAAGATATGTAAGAAGTTGTAAAAACTAGAGTAAGGACGATAAAAAGGTGATACAAAGGTTTTTTTTCTCGATATTGGGCTATACCAAGGCTCCTTTTTTAGCCCTTTTTTGTTTGAAATAGTAAATAGATGAGCTCACTAAGAATATCCAAAGTGATGTGTTTTGGTGTATGTTTTTTTGCTGATGACATTGTTTTATTGGATAAGAGAAAAGAGGGTGTCAATATCAATTTTGAAGTTTAGAGAGATGCGTTAGATTTGAAGAGCTTTAACTTGAGTAGGACTAAGGTTGAGTATATAGAATGTAACTTTTAAGGACACAGAGTGGATACCGATGTGGAGATAAAACTTGATTAAGAAGTTATACCACAAAAGAAGTGTTTTAAGTATCTAGGATCTATCATCCAAAACAATAGAGAGATTGATGAGGACATAACTCACTGTATTAGATTAGGGTGACTTATATGGAGAAATGCATCAGGAATTTTATGTGACATAAAGATATCTTTTAAGTTGAAAGGTAAATTTTGTTGTTTAGCAATTAGGTCAACAATGCTCTATAGGGCAGAGTGTTAACCCGTCAAACAGGTGCATAATCATAAGCTAATGATAGCGAAGATGAGGATACTTCGTTGGATCTTAAGTGGAGACACTCAGACGCTCCACTGAGAAGATGTAAGAAAATTGTACTTAGAGGTTGTAAGAAGAGAAAAGAAAGGCCAAAGAAGGATTGGAAAGGGGGTGGGGGAGGGGGTGTTTATCAAGAATAATACAACTCTACTGGAACTTACTGAGAATATGGCCAACAATAAAAACCTTTGGCATACTAAGATACGGATAAAAGATCCCTCTTAAAGAGATACCTGTCATTTTCATAGATCTGTTAGTAATTTCCTTTAAATTTAGCCTAATTATTTAGACAAGTACTAATAATTCTCCTACTTATTTATTTATTTTTTTTATTTTTTTTATTTTTGTACTTTTATTTCTATTTCTTATGGATCATTTGAAAACAGACTTCCTACTAGTTAGGTATAAGGATACATATATTAGATCTCTCTAAGCCCCTTATTTAGCGGAATTTTTACTGGGTTATTGTTGTTGTTAATGTAGTAAAATCTATATGAAATTCACCTGGATATTGAAATTTTCAATATTCAAATACAAGTATTATTTTGGTTATTATTTAGTTGGGTATAGTTTTTAATATCATCAAGATCAAATGTTGTTATAATTCATTCTTTTGTCACTTAAACCTAAAAAATATTAACAAAATTGATTTAAAATATTGGCATATAAGTCTTGAATTTTGATATGAACATCAACAAATTGTGAATAATGTAAGATTCATAGGTGTCATTATGTAACTAAAATAAGACATCAAACGCAAGATTAAGAAATCATACATAGTTAGTGTTTTATTTTAGTTAAAAAACAACATTATATTAAATTTTAGGTGTTACCGTCCAATTTAAAATGACAAAAATTGAATATCAAATTGATAATCTCATATTTAATATTCAAATTAGCATTTAAATTTCTATGATCACATTTGAAAATACTTTTAAGAATTTAATAATGATAAGATAAATTATGACAACCTTTTTTAATATAAGACACGAATGATAACATTTTAAAGGTTAATATCTAACTTCAAAAAAAGTTAAATCATGGTATAACATATTTAATCTTAATATTTATTTAACTCCAAATTCCAAGGTAGATTCTTATTTACTATTATCTAATGTACAAAGCTACAAAGTTACCCTATGATTCATCAAAGCATTTGTATCGATTAATAACACATGAGATGATAAATTAACAGTCGAGAGCTCAAATTTGAACTTAAACATAATTAAATTAAATATAAACTAATCAAAAATTAATGAATCAAATAAAATTTATTCAAATTCATATTCAAGTTTAAATATGAAAAATTCCCGAAAGATGTAGTTTCAAAATATTTTGATTCAACCGCAGTTGTTTCTCGCACAAACGAAAATAGGAAAATTAAATGTAGAATAAACAAATCAACACTCGATTTGGTAACACAATTCGGCACACTTTGCCTATATCTGAAGAACCCTCACTCAACTTAATTACTTTCTCCTGTGATACAATAATAGTTTTACTCAAGGCAATACAGAGCTGACTCACCTAACCTTTTTTGACACTATCCCTCGTCCTCACTACCTATGAAAGTAAATCATACCCAATAATATGACAACCTCGTGTTAATCTTAACAGAGGATTTTGTCAACAATGTTCTATAATAAAGATGATAATAAAACAACTCAAGTGATTGAAACAATAAAAGACATAAAGAAAGACACATGAGAAAGAAAACAACTTCCCAACAATGTAGCATCGTTAACGAAAGAATAGAAAGTTGTCCGCCGAAAAATTTGTTGTGAAGCTTCAATATCGTCACTAGAAAATCTCATACGCAATAGCAAAAAATTACCAGCAAAACAAATGTTTCATCACCGAAACGTTGTGAACGATGGAGCTTTAACTAGACAAAAAACTTCTAGAGTTTTTCCACAAAAAGAGGCACATCAACAACACTAATAATAGCCACGAAAACACATACAATCAATATCCAATTAGCTCAACAAAGATCCTGAAAACGACCAAGAACATCGGTTGTTAAGGTCTCAAAAACTTATGGAGTTTTCGTATACCAAAGTTCACAAATGACACCCACAAACTCAACACTCCATTGACAATGAATGGTGCAACAAAATTCACATAAAACACTAGAAAAATCAGTTGTCAAATTGCACACGCCTAATTACCAAGACAACCCTCAAATGTCATTAAAAAATTGAAGAATATGCAACTGCTAAAATTGCACACACTGCACAATAGAAGAGCCCAACGATAGTCATTCAAAGCCAGAAAAATGCAGCTATCAAGTTGGATAATTATATCATGAAATCAGCTGCAAAGTATCATTAAAGATAGCCCTAAAATCCCAGCATCCAAGTCAAACACTACCCATAGTTTATTCATCCAAAAAATACAACACTCCAGTCCACATATCACGTAAATTATAGTGACAATCCAGCTGCAATGCTTAAATCAAATGTCCAAAACTATTGCTACCGTAGATAGCCATTATCTTCAAAGTAGGCTATATACTAAATTCTATCTTGATTAGAATTTTAAACCTAATCAACTTTATCTTGAAAAAGTAATCACATAAGTCTAATTTCAAATAATGCCCAAAATTAAATAATAAGATATCATAACATATATCTTAACAAAATACTTAAATTCAATCAAAGTCTAAAAAAAAACTTTGGACTTTTAGAGTGCAATCTTGATACATCTTATTGTGAACATTAATATCACTGTAAATGTTATATTTCATTCGACTTTTTTTCTTTTCTTTCCAAAGCCAAAGAAAAGGCCTCATTTGTGCCCTGCAATGCCTCTTAAGTTAGTATCAATTATGTTGATCGACTTATATTCACCAAAGTATTACTTTCGACCAAAAACCAATCTACAAATCATAGACATCATCAATAAAAACTTAACTCCTGAGTTCCATACTTCTATTTCACAATTACACTAAAAATGCAATCAAATTTTAAAGCACTACTTCAAAATTTGTTAAGTTTATCTTACAGAAACAGACATAGTGTAAATTATTTCTCTATTAGAATAAAAATCATGAATGAATGTAATATACAAAGATGCTAATGGAGTTGATTTCTAATGTATATGAGTCTTGAGAAATCGAGCCAGAATTAGATCCCATGCATAGCAAAATAGTTACAAAACATTTTCGTATTTAATTTCTCAAAAATAAGATCACTTAAAATTTTATAAAATGATTAACATATAAAGCATAATAAAGCATAAATCGTAATTCATATCTTATTTTGAAGCTTGATTCTTTTCTTATTGTATCTCCAAAACCTTTTCTAAAATCGATTCATCTCAACCACCTAACACATTCCCTATTATCTATCTTGTTCACCCTCTTTGCATGCAAAACTCTTTTCAGGCTTTGAAGATGGAGCACCCTTCGTGTTGTTTTCAAAGTAGTCCATGCTATTTCCAAATGACATGGCATAAGAGTTGGATAACCACACCACTCGTCTTTTGAGCAGTTGCTAAGACTGAATATTCAAGTTTAGGTAGCGATCAACTACTTATTTTATTACTGCCAGCTTTTACTCTAAACTAACTTACGAAATGCTAAATTTTATATGATTGAGCCCAAATAAACTGAGCACATACAAGTCTAAATAAAGTTTCATTCTAAAACCAATTGGTGATAGGAGGAATAATTCACTAGACTTATATATATATTTAAGGTCATATATTCTTTCCATGTAAGACAAACTCCCACTTATATTTCAACACACCCCTTTCACGTGAGGGCTAATTTAAAGCCTAACACATGATACAATTTATCGTGTTGAGGTGATGACAACTGGTCCAAGAGCAATCTACTATGATACTATGTTAAATTTTATATAACTGAGCCAAATAAATTGAGCACATATAAGCTCATATGAGGTTCTATTCTAAAACTAATTGGTAGTACTTCTTCCTCAAATTCACACGCACCCACCTTGTCATAGAAACCAACGTTTGTTTCTCGTATGCTTGCTCTAAAACCAATCAGACATAAAAGAGAGTCCTTGATACACTAATGCAGCTAGAACCAGTAAAAAGGAAGAAATTTTGTTGGCCCATACTCTTGCTCTTCTACACTGCCGCATCAGAGCAAAACCAACAAAAACATCCCAATTCTCTCTCAAAAACCCACTACGTTGCTTCCCAAAAGAATAGTGAGTTAACACTTCTCTCAAATTCTCTAGGTCTCTTCGTCTTTGTCTCTATTTACTAGCAAAGTGGTATTAGAGCCAATGGTTTGGCAAGGGATGAGTATGCAGATGGTAGTTATATCTCGTGCTTGTCATCCCCACGTGGAAGAGCAAGGAGATTCCTAGTGGGCCCAGACCAATGGAGTAAAAAGGCTCTTAGTGATGTCATATACTCGAGTTGCTAAAAAAAATTCGCTCAAGAAGGAACCCAAGCCTAATGTGGAAGTTCACATTTGAGGGACAGATTGTTGGGATTTCAAGTATGAGTAGGAATCTCATATTGAAAATAGATGAAATTAGTGAGGGGTATATAAGTGAAAATAACCCATAAACCTAATATCCTCGATAAGTTCATGATGTAGATCTCTCAAATAAGTAGGTTCCTCAAAACCAACATGAAAGGACAAAATTTGTTTGAAGATGTAGAGTTCAACCCTTTGATGATAAATAAATGAACTGATACTGATGAATTATAATGTCCAACTTCGGTTATATGCCTTTAATTTTGAAATTCTGACTAGGGAAAAATCCTGCAGAATCACGCATTTGCAGCCGAATGGCCAACTAACGGAGCTTTTTTTCTTTTTGGAGCTGTATGTGTACACTGCAAGGAATATGCCATCGTAATGTGCAAGAGGAGGCTTTATTACACTATGCTGTAGCTTCTTTCCCACCCAACCACACTCCATTCGTTCCAAAAGGAGATTGCACCAACACCATAACTGCATCATGTGAAACAAGAATGATCCGTTGGGCTCAAGTGAGTGCACCAACACCATAGCTACATATCTATGTGAAACAAGAATGTTCCGTTGGGCTCAAGTACTATTTCACCACTCAAAGATTATCTAGGATTTGATAGAATGTGGTAAGAATTATGGGACGGGAATCAACACCACCTCAGTCATTGTCTCTAGAAAAGTCCCAATGTAGGATCCACCACCTAAAGATCAAAGATTCATAAGTAAAAGGTGTAAAGAGACTGCTTCTGCCAAGCCCAACAAAGTTGAAGGCCACGGAGATGTGAAAGGAAAAAGAAATTTGTGGAGTTACATAAATTTTATCTTCACAATAACTGCAAGATGCCCAGAATTTGAGGTGTAAATTATGATGTTATAAATTTTAACTTGAAAAAATGTGATACTACATAAGGGTTTGATGTAATTAACCCTAAAATATGTATAGGCCTGATGATACAATAAATGCTACTTTCATACTAACTTTGATTGATGCAGAAAAAATTTATTATATTTTATTTCTTTATGTTTCTTGCTAGTATGATTTTCATACTACTTAGTTTCCTTACATATTACGCAAATACAGTGACGGAACTAGAAAATTAAGATAGAAAGACTCAAATATATAATTTTTTAAATTTTGAAGAACCCAATGTACTACTAACCCTTATATAACTTCATCGT
>JANZLX010000212.1:4068792-4079532 GCA_025531955.1 Erythroxylum orinocense
ATGTCAACTTCATGTTCTTAAAGAAATACAACATAATCATCTAGAATTGCACTTCTCCTCTCTCTAATGGATCTCCTTAATGGCATAGGTTCTTGAGGTTATAGAGTTTGTTCTTCTGGAACAGGTTGTTGAACTTGGGGAGAAGTTTCTATGACATTGTCTTGATCCGGAATTGCTTCTTGAATAATGTCAGGAACGGAAACCTAACCCTGGTCATTGTCAACAGAAATTAGAGGAATTTCAACGTGTTCCTCTTCAAAAACAAAGTCCCTAATCCTTTCTCCCCCCACAAACTCATCATCCTCAAAAAACCAGGCATTTCCCATCTCAAAAATTGCCTTAGTAGTGGGATCATAAAACTTTTAACCCTTGGATCTTCCAGAATATCCAATAAAGTAACAACTGATAGTCCTTGAGTCCAGTTTCTTTCCATTTGACCTATAAGGCCTTGCCTCAGTTGGACATTCCCAAATGTGCATGTGATTTAAACTAGGCTTCTTGCCCATCCAAAGTTTATAAGGGGTCTTATCAGTTGCCTTAGTTGGAACTCTATTGACTATATATGTTGCGGTCTTTAGTGCTTCTCCCTAGAGTGATTATGGCAAGATAGAATGACTAATCATACTCATTACCATATCTTTAAGCATTCTGTTTTGTCTTTCAGCAACACCATTCATGCTAGGAATTGAGCAAATGGTCTTGGACGTTGCTCACTTGATCCGTCATATTTGTCGTAGTACTCACCACCAAGGTCAGATCTGACGCTTTTAATCCTTTTGTTAAGTTAATTCTCAACTTCAGCCTTAAAGTTTTTGAACACATCCAAAGACTGTCATTTGTCATGAATGAGATAAAGGTAGCCATATTGCGAGAAGTTGTCTATGAACGTTATAAAATACGGTTGACCATTCCAAAACCCCGTAGAGAATGGCCCACAAATATCCGTATGGATAAGTTCTAAGACATCTGAAGCCCTATTGGCACCCAATCTCTTGACATTTGTTTGTTTCCCCTTAATGCAACTAACACAAGTAGCAAAATCTGTAAAATGAAGGGGATCGAGACTTCCTTTGGACACAAGTCTCTCAAATCTCCTTTCGGAGATGTGGCCTAATCTCTTATGCCACAACAAGGCAGAATTCTCTCCGGTTAATTTGTGCTTTAAACTTCGTGTACCCACATGCAAGGCTTCATTAAATGAAACATTAATGTCAAGCATATATAGATTATCGTAACATGAAAAAGAACCGGTACCAACCAAAATTGATTTTTTAAAGAGACTAAATATTCCATTTCTAAATGAACAACAATAACCAGATTTGTTCAAAGCAGAAATAGAAATCAAATTTCGTCTAAAAGAAGGTACAACGAAAGTCTCAACTAAATCCAAATAAAATCTAGTTCTTAACAATAATCTAAAAGTCCCTATTGCTTCGACTTCTACCGGCTTTTCATCTCCTACATAGATATATCTTTCACCATCACTTGGTTTTCGGCAACTCAGGCAACCCTGTATAGACACACTGATGTGAGTTGTTGTACCATAATCTAACCATCATATGTGTCTAGGTACCGAAGTCAAATTAACCTCATAACAAACCAAAGTAAGAAGCATACCTTTCTTTGCACGCCATGCGTGACAATTGGTACACTGCTTCTTTACATGACCTTCAGTGTCACAGAAGAAACAACCTCTTGGTTTTTCTTACTTATGTTATTTCTTTTATATTACTGAAATCGCAACTTCCTTAATTTTCTTTCTTTTATTCCTTTTGTCCTTAGATATTGTGGCTAAGTGAGCACTTTCTGTCTTATCATGCTTCAACCTTTCCTCTTCTTAGACATAGTGTGAGATAAGCTCATTAAGAGACCATGTCTTCTTTTGACAGTTATAACTCACTTTGAATTGACTATACTGTGTCGGAAGAGATATCAAAACCAAATACACTAACAAGTCTTCGGATAATTCCAACTTAAGTGCTTTCAATTCTGAAGCAATGTGAGACAATTCCATAATATACTCCCTTATGTTTTCTTTTCCTACATACCTCATTGAGATAAGCTTTGCCAAAAGTGTACTTATTTCAGCCTTTTCATTTTTGGCAAATATTTTCTCAAGATCCTCAAGGAAACGCTTAGCCGTAGTAATTTGATCGGACATAATGCCCCGAAAAGCTTCTAGAATGGCACGTTTCATGATCATCAAGCACATACGATTCAATCTTTCCCACTTTCCATCTCCTTTTTTTGATCAGAGGTACTCTCACTAGTAAGTGGATCAAGTTGATCGACTCGTAAAGCAAGATCTAAGTCCATGACTCCGAGAACAATCAAAACATTCTCCTTCCATGACTTAAAATTGGTGCCATTAAGCATAGGAATTGAATTAACATTAGCAGAGATATTTGCAGCAAAATCAGGAACTGAACAGAGAACAAAACAAACAAAATCTAATTACTCACATAACAATACTATAATATGCCAAATTAATTATATACAGATAATGGTAGGGCCCTATCACAAGATACCTTGCACAACATTAATATTTAGTCTTTGGACAGAAATACTAATTTGTAAGTAGTACCTTGGTGTAGTGATCAAATACTGACAATAAGGCATGTCAAACAATAAACCTTTCTTTAGACCAATTTAATATTCAATTATTATACTGAATAATTGCCACATATTTACCACCACAAGTGTATATGCAATTCGAGCCAAATATAAACTTTCCTTTGGGCCAATCCATATTCGCATGAATAACATATACATAAATTTTTTTAACATTCTAATTTAAATTAATTTCACAAGAAAGATTGCTTTGGCAACATTTTGCTTCAATTAATTTAATTTCAAATGTTATATATTTCTTTAAAATATCAAAATATGAAATTAATACCAAATTTTATATAAACTATATGAAAGCATCATAGCTCTAATTTCTTAAAGCCATGATACTGACAATCCTATCAGCTTAAACCAAAAATTAGGTCAAAATTTTACAAATCAAATCAAAAATTATAAATTTTAGACCCAAATCATAATACTTTAGTTTCTGGTTATTATATAAATCCAATGCATCGTGACTTTATAACAAAACAATAAGAAATTTATTGGTTATTGGCTTTGAAAAGTCGGAATTATCCAACGAATAAAGATTTATCCAATGGTTTAAAGACAAAAGGCTTCTGAAAACAACCTTCAGCAAATATAATCATGATCTGAGTTATCTATGACATTAAAACACCGTAGACGTTTAAGCTTTCCTCTGGAGTTGTCACCTAAAATCCAAAGTTCACCGAATACATAGACAAAGAACAAGATCTGAAGACTACCGAAACATAATAATATATGCCAAACGAAATAAACTCCAATACGGAATATACAAAGAAAACCAAATTATCATTCTTGATTACTTAATTATGAACTTGCTAAAATACCACTTGTAGGGATTTTAATCTCTTTAAAATTTAGGATTTATTCATATCAAATCATCAAGAATAAAATAAAGCGGAAGCGTACTTGAATCTATTGTTAAAATCTACACTGTAATTTTACAGTTTGTCTTCCAAATTAGAACGTAGCCTTTTTTCTAGAATTTTCTGTAATTTTTTGTTTTCTCTCTGATGATGGGATGTCAGAAAAGAATTAAGTGTACGTTCTAATTTGGAGGCCATAACCACTTATATTAGGGTGAAACCTAATCTAATTTCTAGTTTGGCCCATCATAAAACTAAAAATTATAAACCCGATTTTTGCACATATAAAGTCCACACTTAAAATAGATACATAAAGCTCAAATACCATAAATATATTAGATCACTTTAATTAATTGGGCTCAACTTTATATGATAGCTTTTATATACAATTATACACATATAAACCCACATATTTGATTAAAAATCTTTACATGAACTAGTAAAGCTTAGACCTACTCCAACAATTAAATTGTAACTACGGAACATTCAAAGTAGTACTTCAATAGGCAACGAAGTTAACATTATCAATATAATATTTACCATAAAGAGTTCTAAATTTTGATTAAAATGACTTCGAGAAACAAATAGAGAACTCTATTTTCGACCAACAAATATTATTTTAATTTATAGTAAACTCTATATAAAATTCACCTAGAGAGTGAAATTTTTAATATTCAAATACAAGGGTTATTTTGGTTATTATTTTGAGTATAGTTTCTAATATCATCAAGATTGGCTAATACTTGGGGTTAAATACATTAGGTTTTCGTAGTTTCAAAGTTTAAATTATTATAATTTGTACCTTATACTTTAAATGTTATCATAATTCATTCTATCGTAACTTAAACATAAAAAAATATTAACAAAATTGATTTAAAATATTGGCATATAATTCTTGAATCTTGATATGAACATTAACAAGATTGTGAATAATGTAAGATTCATAGTTGTCATTATAAAACTAAAATAGAACATCAAACACAAGATTAAGAAATGATACATATTTGTGTTCTATTTTAGTTCAAAGAACAACATTATATTAAAATTTTTGTTTTATGGCCTATTTAAAAATGAAAATTAGACTATCAAACACAAGATTAAGAAATGATAATGTCATGTTCGTTATTCTATTTTAGATAAAAGAATAACAATATATTCAATTTTAGGTGTTATGTCCAATATAATCAATATTCCTATTAGTCTTTAAATTTCTATGATCACATTTCAAAATGTTTTTAACAATTTAATATTGATAAGTTATGTTATGACAACCTTTTATGACATAAGGCACAAATTAAAACTTTTAAAAGGTTAATATATAACTTCAAAAAAGGTTAAATCGATGTATAACATATCTAGCCTTAATATTTACTTAACTCCTTCAAATTCCAAGGTAGATTCTTATGTATTATCTAATCAACAAAGCTACCCCATGATTCATCAAAGGACTTTTATTGGTCAATAAAACATGATATGGTAAATTATCAATTGAGAACTCAGATTTAGACAAACAAAATCAACTAATTATAATATATTTTTAAATTTAATATAAATCAATAAAAATTAATAAATTAAATAAAGTTTAGTTAAATTTATATTCAAGTTTAAATATTTAAACTCGATCGGACACAAAAAAAAAAAGGTCCTAAAGTCCAACATTACTCGCGAATACTGTATTTCACTTGAAGTTTTTTTCTTTCTTTTTTCCAAAAATTAAAGCAAAGGCCTCAGCTCTATCCCCCGACGCCTTTGCTCTTCGGTTAGCGTCAATTAAGTTGATTGGGATATATTCACCAATGCTATTAAATTCAACTGAAAACCAGTCTACAGATTGAAACCAACATTAAAAACTGAACTTGTGAGTTCTATACTTCTATTTCACAATTATACTAAAAAATGCTATCAAATCTTGAAGTGTCATTACAGAATTCGTTAAATGTATATGCTAAGATATTTATTACGTCTCATTATTTAATTTTGTCGTTTTTGATCATTGAATCTTCAAGATAATGCAAGTCTTAAAATTTAAATTTAAATTTAAATTTGATTCTTGGATAATACTTGAAGCAAAATAGAAGTCTATCCTTAATGAAGGTTGGTGTAGATTGCGTTGGTGGATATATGGATATCGTGAGATTGTTGAAGTGAGAGAGGCTTGCGTGTGTGACTTGGTCTGTGTGTCTTTTTGTGGGTTAATTGAAGGTTTATGGACAGATAATGTTGAAGTGTATAAAATTGTAAGATAGTGGGAGATTGGATATGTGCGACTTCATATGTGCATGACTCCTCCTCTGAACTTGGTATATGCGCAGCCTTGGTGAATGTTGGCCTGAGGTGATTGACTAAATCATGTTATAGTGGAGTGCTGAACATTCAAGGGCCGTGGTAGATTGGGTATGTGTGACTTTTTGGACGTGTGTGATTTCTTTGTTGAATCATTTTTGGTTGGATGTGCACAACTTCTTGGCTAAATCATGTTTGGTTGGCTTCATGTGATGTGCGTGTACAACTCCATCTTGGGTAGCAACAATTATTAATTGATTTCCTTATGGGCTGCGTATACTTTGGTCAGTGACTGTGTTATCGGTGCAGCTATAGCTTTGTGTTGGTGTTTATATGAATAATCTTGATATCTTCTTAATTCTCCAACGTAGATTAGAACTTGGGAGCTAATATATTTTTTGGACTAACTATGATATTTATGGTGATAATTTTTAGATCTATTTCAGTTAAGTTGAACCTATCGGGAAGTTATTATTCTTTTCTTTCTCAAGTGTTTTTGTTTATGTTAAATTTTGTTTAATCACTTGAGTTGTTTATTTTATTTCGTTATCATTAAACATTATTTGAGAAAATCCTCTGTTGATGTTAGTACGAGACGGTCGTATTATTGGGTGTGAAATTCTTTTACGAGTTGTGAGAACAATGAATAGTGTTAAGGGTTGAGTAGTATCGGCTCAGTAAAGCCTTGTATAAAACTATTGTCAGTCTCATAGACATTAGCAAAGTGTGCCAAACTGCGTTACCCTATTTCGGTATTGAATTATATTTGTACGTTTAATTTTTTTAATTTTTGATTATGCGAGAAATGATTGTGGTAAATCTAAAGATTTTATGAAACCATAACAACCTATTTCAATATCTTACAGGAACGGAAACAGTGTTAGAAGAAATAATTTACACCGAACCGCCGATTGTACTAAATATGAACTGACATGAGCCTCTACAATGGAATAAATAATGTCAAAACATGTATGCTACAAAAATGTGTATCTACTGCGCAAAAATATTTGCATAAGCAACGGTACATAATCGACATTAGTATTAGTTTGTCAGGTAAATTCCGCAGTGAGCTGCTATTGTCCACCTCCTCTGCGTTTACAAATTCACTTTTTCCAGTATTTGAAGCTATGGAGACATTTACCGATGTTGAACCTGATTGATAGATTCACATGTACGATATGAGAATTTAGTGAAGAGGTAAAATGAGACAAGAAAGTTTTAAATTTCACACCAATGGTTGCTGATAATTGCTCTTGAAGGTTAAAGAATGTACCTCCTTCACTCCGACTGAAAGGCAAGATTTCCTGGTTCAAGTTTTTCTTCGAACACATGCTGTACTGTTCACGTCTGCTCCAACAAAGTGGGAAAATTTGACACTGATGATCTCCAAGTTTTGTAAACCTGATTGCTCTTTAACGAAAAATTGTAATACACTCTCTTACAGGGTTTAAGTGTTTGGTTAATTTTTTGGCGTATTTGGAAGATTTTGATTGTCACTCGCAATTGGATTTTAGAGCCAACTTCTGATTTTTTGTTCTTATTCTCAGAGCCAACTTTTGTTTTTCTATTCTCAAGCCAACTTCTATTTTCCTATTCTATGCAACAACATCAGAAATCAACTTCTAAACATTAACTTCAGAAAAAATAGAACAAGATGAAACATGAAGATATTTATTCATAAGGGAATAAAACAGGAACTTCTTTTGTATTAATAATTTTGGTTTTTTTCTCTCTTGCATTCTTGAAGATGATGAAGATATATGTTGACTATTACATCCTGATACATCTTTTCTAATGACTAAAAGATAAAAGCATGACCTGAAGAATAAAAACAAGACTATGATACGTTTTTCCTCTCATTTGCCAAAAACAAAAAGTGAACATTTTGTCTAAAGCATAACAGAATCTGACAATTGCAAATTGCAACAGCTAATGGAATTGAGGACTGCAGGGGACAAATTCCTGATGACAACAGAAAACAAGGTGT
Source organism: Erythroxylum orinocense (assembly GCA_025531955.1). Taxonomy (NCBI): domain Eukaryota; kingdom Viridiplantae; phylum Streptophyta; class Magnoliopsida; order Malpighiales; family Erythroxylaceae; genus Erythroxylum; species Erythroxylum orinocense. Next base: position 4,076,542 of record JANZLX010000212.1, read on the forward strand.
ATGCGTGGTGTACAAGCCATCCACACAGCAATTAACCCTAATGACACTCATTTGGCTTAATTTTTTTACAGCTTTACTAACTTAAAAATTCCTGAGGTTCACTGCATCAGTTAAGTTCTATTTCTGATTTTTCTTTTGCTTCCTGGTCTCTAAGCTCTGAATTTACTTTCTTACGTTCTGGTTACCCCGAAATCTTCACAGCAACTTCCCTCACCTTTTTCAGTTTCTTTCTGCCTTAAGCTTTATTCATCTAACCCTGAACTTCATTCCTGTGATCCATGCAACCTTAAATTATGCCTAGAATCATCATCTCTAATTTCCATCTACACCTGAAATCCTTCAGCTTTCCTTTCAACCTTCTTTTCTTCCTCACCTTGACAGACGTGGCCAATTCCTCCTCTATCTTCAATACTGCAGGCTGTATAAAACAATTCAACTCAACAGCTCCTCCTTTGTTTTGTGGAGCTTGCATACCTATCATCTTCCTTAAAGATTCAAACCTTCATCTCGGTAAAGCTTTGGTAAACAAATCAGGAAGTTGAAAACTTGATATGCAAAAAGCCTTCTTGATCTCCTTTTCTTCGATCAATTTCCTAACATAATCATATTTCACCTTCATATGCTTGGTTCTCATATGATCGGATGGATTTTTAGCCATTGATATTGTTGCACTAGAATCACAATAGATAGTCACACACTTGTCCTTCAACTCACCAACATCCATTAGGATTTTCTTCAACCATTGAGCTTGTTTAGCAGCCATGTTTACTGCTACATATTCAGCCTCAACTATGGACTGAGCAACAACCCTATGCTTCTTTAAACTCCAAGCAAAAGTACCAGTCCCCAAACTACAGCAGTGCCTACTTATACTTTTACACTCATCATTTCAAGCATAACTTGCATCACTAAATACATACAACTACACCTTTTCTCCTCTTCCATACCAAATTCCAAGATCAACAATGTGCTTCACATATCTCAATATTTTGCTAGCATATAAAGCATGATGTCTCGAAGGATTGTGATTAAAACCAGCCAAAATATTAACAGCACATGCAACATCAGGCCTTGATGCACTTAAATACATTAAAGATCCAATTATGCTTTCTATAGTAAGCCACATCAAATTGCTCACTTGGTTTTGTAGCCTTCAGTTTCAACTGATGCCCCATGGGAGTTGTCATGCCACTGTTAATGGACATTTTTATATTAATTTTTGATACATAATTCACTAAATTATTGTCCATTTAATATTTAAATTTCACTAATTAAAATTTATTTCTTTTAATTTTAGGCACATTATGGAATTTGAAATGTTCAAAAGCCTCAAGTAAGAGAACCTCGAGAAAATGTTAAATTGTGCATATTATTGCATTCAAGAATGTGATTCAATAGATAGGATGGCCAGAGACAAAAACGACAACTTGGGAAGCTAAGAAGTAGCATGCGTGGACTTTGGAGAAGGCAGAAGAAAAACAACACAACAATATGGACAAAGGAGAAAATTACACCATCGTGAGATTTGGTGGCTTAGGCATGTCTTTTGTTGAATATAACTGGCAGCGTAGATAGTGAAGTAAAAAAACAAGAGAGCAAAAGTCAACTGACAGCAAAGAGAAAAAGAAGGATTTTAGTTAGGCGTGAAGCAAAGTTTAACATTTAATACATAAAAACAAGAAGTTAGCTGCGGCAGAAAAGAAGAGAGGAGGTTGACGTGAAAGATTGAAAAAAACGGAAGAGTTAATGGTGGAACATTAATTTGTCACTTCAGCTACAATGAGTTTAGCATGGTTTGAGAACAGTCGACTGGAGGCTTGAGGGGGCTGATTAAGCGTGATTATGGGCGTGAAAGAAGATGGCAGCTGGTGGTCTAAAAAAAATGAAAAAACACGTTAGGGAGAACACTCCTCTCCACTAACGTTACACACCAAAAAAAAAAAGAAAACATATTCTCTACTTTCAACACTCAAAACTCATGTTTCACACCATAAAAGAACTCTCCTTTCACGACGTAGCTGCTGGTTAAGGAGGACATCTTGCTATGTGTGAAGAAAACGTTAGCTGTAGTAAGGAGACATGGAAGCACAAACTCTGAAGCAACGTTACAGCACCTGGTGGAAGCCTCCACGATTAATTAGCAGTTGGTGGACATTTAATAAGGAAGCAGCTGGTGGATGTGAGCAGCTGTTGAAGCAAGAGGACACGTTAGCTGGACTTGGAGACACACATGTTGATAGCTGGTGGAGTTGAAGGCAGCTGATGGAGTGAACAATGAAGTCAACGTGAAAGGAAGACATAGGATACTAGTGGAGGAGACACTTTGTGCAAGCATAACGTTGCATCTTGGGAGAGAAAATCGTTGTTGATTGGGGGAGATCAAGTAAAGGTAAGCTGGTGGTGTTACATCACTAAGTGGAGACAGCTAGTGGAGGAAATAGAAAAAAGTTAGCAAGGTGGAGACAAAAAGACACGTTGATATAGCTAGTGGAGGAAATAGAAAAAAGTTAGCAAGGTGGAGACAAGAAGACACGTTGATCTTGGATGAAGACATTGATGAAGCAGCTGGGTGCGTGCATGGGCTGAAAACTTCCGAAGGTTGCTGATGAAGCAAGAGGACGTGAGCAGCTATGGCTAGAGGAATAACAAGCAGCTGGAGAGAACAACGTGACAGGCAGAAATACTTGGCCAAGTCGTACCGAAGCTAGTGACGAGACAGAAAATATAGCTACGGAAAAGGGGGTGTTTTAAATTTGTTTTCTTAAGTTATTTTTAAATTCCGTATTTATTTTAATTATGTGGATTTAATCAATGCAAACATATATTATGACTATGATTTATGTTACATTGATAAATATGTGTGAGTAAGTTTTTCTTTTCGGTTAAGGTTAAGATTGATATTAGATTTGGATAATTTTGTGGTATTGATTTTTGCTTGATTAAATGCATATTTAATCTTAATTTAGCTTGATCAACTAGATTAAGACCTTA
>JANZLX010000212.1:4159745-4175507 GCA_025531955.1 Erythroxylum orinocense
TCCTTCCCACTTATATGTCATTCACTAGCTCCATGTCTTTCCAATATGGGATTCCCTCACACTTGACTTCCCAACAAAAAAACCTCCCAAAACCCCTAATTCCCCCAATCCCCTGTCTCACCGTATCAAGCTTCAACCAGCACCGTTTGTATGCCTATATAATCACAGAGAAATAAATACACTTAATTCTTAAAGAAGTAGCAGCGGTAGTTGAAGATGGAGGTAGAATCTCCAGTGAACAATGTGATGTGCCAATTCGCAGACCGTGAGGGGACGCCTCTTGGAGCTCCTTTGTATCTTCCACAGAACACTGCTCCGCAACAGCTCCAGCAAATCGTCAACAAGCTTCTCAACAATGTATGACTTGCGGGTTTCGTTTACTTTTTCGTCTTAAGCCGCTAAGAAAACCTAGACCCTGTTTGTTTCCTTTTCCTTCATTGTTGTTGTTATATCGTTCCCTTCTACTTCTGGGCCGATTTGCTTGGTGGGAACTGGGTTTTTAGTTTAAGAAGTAAGCTTTTATTCCTGAAGTTTGGAAAAGATGCTTCTTTTCTTTTTATGACGCCTTTGATTATTAGAAAATTCCCAGCTCATGACGGCTTCTGCCCTATGATATGTTCAGGAGGAAAAGTTACCGTACGCTTTCTACATCTCGGATCAGGAGCTTGTTGTACCGCTTGAAGTCTATTTGCAGAAGAACAAAGGTTAGTGTATCCCGTGTACAAAGCACTTTTCTTCATAGGTTAATTTTACTACTCAAACTTTTGATTGTTTACTACTGCTCCAGTTTAAATGCTGATTGTTTTTTCATTTGCAGTCTCTGTGGAAAAGGTACTTTCAATAGTTTATCAACCGCAAGCTGTCTTTCGAATCCGTTCTGTCAATCGGTGCTCAGCAACTATTGCTGGTAAGATATTGGTTTGCTTATATTCTCCACATATATTGTGCTAAACACGGGAAGTTATTCATATCCTTGTTTCTGTGCGATAGTCCTTGAAATTCAAAATGTGGAGATTCTAGCTTATATCTTCTCTGCCTAGTTCTGGTATGAGTGACAGGCCCTCTAACATAGTGGCATTAGTTGTGGAATTTTCTTTTGTCTAAAAATGATTCATTTCTTCATTTTGCCTTAGTTGTATGGCAATTTCATAGTAATACGTTTAAGTTCTCTGACAAAATCATCACCGTGCAGTTTTTATCATTTAAACTTTTCCTTAAATGTTTTTTTTTTTTTTGGAGTGATTATGCAGGTCATGCAGAAGCTGTATTGTCAGTTGCGTTTAGTCCTGATGGTCGTCATTTGGCAAGCGGTTCTGGGGACACCAATGTTCGCCTATGGGATCTTAATACACAGACCCCAATGTTTACATGTACAGGTTCAGCCGTCCTTCTGATCATATATAACTTCGATCTTATTGTTCGAATCAATATTTATTTTTTTATGTTTGATTCCGTGTTTGAAGTGCTCATTGTAGGTGCTCCTAGAAATGAGAACGTGTATAATAATCTTTTCATACTTCACTGTTTGGTGCTAATATATGTTTCTTAGTGTACACCTGTTGGGTTATGTCAATATCTGCATGGTATACGGTCAATCCTTGTATCTTTGCCTTCTCGTAATAATGCTCTTTGATGCAGGACACAAGAATTGGGTTCTTTGTATTGCATGGTCCCCTGATGGTAAGCACCTTGTCAGTGGGAGTAAGGCTGGAGAGATTATATGTTGGGACCCTGAGACAGGAAAGCCATCAGGCAATCCGTTTGTGGTAAAGTCGTACTTAGGTTGCTTTATGTTTAACTCAATCTTCGTTATAATGCTCATTTTGACTTGTTCTTTAATCATGGATAGCTACAGTAGGGACCTCATATGTTATTAGTGAGCATGTTTCTTGTTGCTTAATTATGGCTACTTTCACCTTTTTCTTACTCTTGCAATCAATATTATATCTTTAAACTTTCTCGTCACTAATATTAGAATCTTCCTTTCTTTAGGGCCACAAGAAATGGATTACTGGAATTTCATGGGAGCCACTACACTTAAATGCTCCATGCCGTCGATTTGTAAGTGCTAGCAAAGATGGCGATGCACGCATATGGGACATTATGTTGAGGAAATGTGTTATTTGTCTTAGCGGTCACACACTTGCAATAACTTGTGTGAAATGGGGTGGAGATGGAATAATTTATACAGGGTATGGTTTGAAACCTGTGTTTACTCCTCATTCTTTGGTTGGTTGATGTTGCATCTGAATACTGATTTGTGGATAGAAGCTTGAATACTTAGTGATTGTTTATTCTTGTCAGTTGCTTGGGCCATACTAAAATCTGTTCTTAAGTTTCGAGCTTTCTCAGACAATTAACTTTTCTGAAACATTTGTCCCCATGGTTGTTATTAAACCTTCAGCAATATTTACTACTAGCATCTTTGATTCCTTCTTATGCAGCTCTCAGGATTGCACAATCAAAATGTGGGAAACATCACAAGGCAAGCTGATTCGTGAATTGAAGGTGGAATATATATATTTTTCCTGTAATTGCCTGTCTTCATGAAAGAGCCCCTTAAATTGTTTATTTAGCAGTATTGTTGGGATATATTTCTCTCAGCTGTCGAATGGAGTTGTGCTGGTTTATTTTTTTGTCAAAGAATAGAGCTCCTAATTAGATTCTGTCATATTATTATCTTTTATGAATCAAAATTAAAATTCATATACTCATGTATGCTGAACTTTTTTCATCTACATACTGCACTACCTAATCTTAAGTATGTGGTACTTGTAGGGTCACGGGCATTGGGTTAACTCTCTTGCATTGAGTACAGAATATGTTCTCCGAACAGGGGCTTTTGATCATACTGGGAAAATGTATTCTTCTCCCGAGGAAATGAAGAAGGTATTCATTCTTATTTGCAATTGCAGCTGGCAGTCTGTTTTTCCATTCTCATGGTTGTAGGGATTTATAATCAAATCACAAGTAAGTTTCATGCCCTTTTTCAAGAAAATTCCCTCAAATCCACAAAGGTCGACTTGATGCTTAACATCTCGTTTAGTTACATTGATAAACAGGTCTTGGACCTATTGCTATATTTTCACTTCACCTATCAAAAATTGAAAACATTTTTGCTTATGTCATGCTTCATATTATTCTGGAAGAAGGTCCACTTATTTTAGATTATGTGGCTGAGATGCCTAGTGTATCTTGCTGTTTGCTACATTTTACTTAACACCACCGTTTCTTAATATTCTTCTTATGTGGGATAGTTTCCTATCACTGGACTGAAAATTTACAGGTTGCTTTGGAAAGGTACAACAAAATGAAAGGCAATTCGCCTGAGAGATTAGTTTCAGGATCTGATGACTTTACCATGTTCCTTTGGGAACCTGCTGTCAGTAAACATCCCAAAACTCGAATGACAGGTCATCAACAGGTATCACTTCTGTGATTTTTTACCTGTTCTTAGATGATTATTGTGCTAGACATGAAAGTTGAAAACTATACTAACATCTTTTTGGTGACACTTTCCATTATTTGTATCCTGATAGTCAGCATATTATTCTCTTTTTGATACCTCATTTTATGGTGCTTCCATTGTGGCGGCTTGTGGTCTATGAACACTTTGGAATTTTCTGGTTTTCATCTGTTATGGATCCTTAGAGAATTGATATTTTCCTCATGAGACAGTTCCCATCGATAATATTCCTCAGCCTCATTCCAACATCCACACGACCTGTAGATATATAAATTTATTCATATATCCAAGTTGTAGTAATGGTTGTGTCATTGTGATTATAGCTTGTGAATCATGTATACTTTTCACCTGATGGGCAATGGTTGGCTAGTGCATCATTTGACAAGTCGGTCAAATTATGGAATGGAGTTACTGGGAAATTTGTTGCTGCTTTTCGAGGCCATGTTGGACCTGTTTACCAAATCAGGTCCCTACTTATTTCCATGATTTTTGTGTTCTCTTTACCTTTAATGTAAACTGACAGCTTCGTTACAATGGCTCCCTGCAGCTGGTCTGCAGATAGTAGGCTTCTTTTAAGTGGAAGCAAGGACTCTACTTTGAAGGTTTGGGACATAAGGACCCAGAAGTTGAAACAAGATCTTCCAGGCCATGCAGATGAGGTGCTTCTATATGCCTCCAAGCAAAGCGTTTTACATGGTCTTTATTGATTGATGTTAATAGTTTCTTAATAGTTCTTATTGCATTGTCACTAGGTATATGCTGTTGATTGGAGCCCAGACGGTGAGAAGGTAGCCTCTGGTGGTAAGGATAGGGTGTTGAAATTGTGGATGGGCTAGCCTAGTATAGCATACCTAAACTTGGACATCTGGAAATGACCGAAATAGTTTAAAGGATGTGGTAAACTTGGAGTTCACGTTGTCAAAAACCGGTTGTGGTATATTAAGACACGAAGTGGCTGGCTCGCACGATTGGTCCTCAAGCTTTGAAAGTGTATACCATGTTTCCACAAGTTGTAGTTTGTAAAAAGACCTATGATTTTGTTCAGTGCCTTCAAGATTCACAACTATTATATTGTCTCCCGTGGGATCGTATGTAATTCTTTATACTAACCTTTATCTTTTGGGTAAGCACTGAATAAATTTCGGGTGCACATCATATTTTCTATCATAATTTATGCAAAGAAGCATTTTTTTTTTGACTCTGAAAGACAATTCCTTCTTTCTTTACATTCATCAGGAAGAAGTTTAAAAGGAAAATAATTCAAATTAGTCCTTTAATTTTGAAATTAGTCTCCAAATTTTATTTTCATTAAATTAATCTCAAATTTTAAATTTTTTTTCTTTTCTCTAATTTGACGGACGCAATTTATTTGACTTGCAGCATTTTTCATGAAAAATTACAAATATAAAATAAGGGCTGAAGCAAATGATGGACCAGTCTATGACTTTTTGACTTTATTTGGTAAATAGTTGATTAGCTAATTTTTGATAGATTAAGAAATATTTGACTATTTGATCATGTCAAAATTTTGATAATCATATTTAGTAATCAAATAATTGAGTTAAAGGATTAACTCAATTTACTGTTTATTGAAAATGCTTTGAAGAGGAGTGTTTTACTTAAATTAAAGGAGAAAAGGACAATTATATTTAAAATTTATTACAAATAACTTAAGCTGTTATTTTTTATTATTGCTTTCCTTTCACCAAACATTGGTACCTTAATCTTCATTAATACGGGGCTAAGAAAGAAGAGAGCGAAGAGAGAGAGATGAAACTTTGTTCGAACTCTTGCAATTATTATTATTATTATTATTTAGAGCATAAGTTTAATTTTTGTAAAATTAAATATTTAAAACTTAAATTTTTATGAAAACTAAAATATGATATTTATTTCTTTATAAATTTTTTATTCTTTTAAATTATCCACTTATAAATTATTTTATACATAAATAATTAATTTTATCAGATACTTTTAGATAAATGCTATCTATTTATTGGTTAAATCAGCTGTACGATTGCCAATCGGGCCTACGAAAAATTATAGGTCAACCACGCAGAGCAAACAACAGAAGCTAAGTACGAAATGCCTGTACAGTTTATGTCCTACTAGAATAATAAGACGTAGTTCTGACAAATGACAATACACGCTTCGCTGTCGTCGTGTGCATTGTGCAAGCAAGAAAAGTAAGGGTAGTATTGTATTTTTCCCATCTAAACAATCAAAGTCAGTCAGTGTCCTAAGTTGTCAAAATAAACAAACACCTCCTGTCATTATTCCGATAAAAACACGAGTAACATCCTCACTGCTTCGTCGGCATTCCTATCTCTGAAGTCAGGTTCTCAGGCTGTTTTCCTCTCTATCTCTCCCCCCTCCCTGGTTGACGTAGGCTCTGTGAGTACGAGACACTTGAAATTTTTTCTCTTCTATTATCAATTTACCATGATCATAGTATGAGACAAATTATCACCTGTTAATGTTTAGTGATGTCTTCAATTCCAGGAAAGAATGAACGAAGAATTTATTCTATCCCAAAAATGATACTCATGTTTATAGGTAAATTGATTGCTGCAATGTTGATTTAGGTTTTTGTGAAGCATAATAATAAATGATGAGTCCTCCAAATCATGTCAAAAGGGAGCAAATTTTTTATTGATATGAAAATGGATCCCTTTGGTGAATTCTTAAATCATTGACAATTTTTTTAAAAATTATGAATATATTCATTATAAGGTAGGTTAATTAGTAATAATAAAATACTTACTTGATAATAAATATTTTATGTTACCATATTGTTGTAGGAAGATGGATGTAATTTTTTTCAAGAGTGGACGGGAGACAAGACCCTCTATCTAATTTTATGGTGTCTTATTCTGTCCCATAAATCTCAGCTATTCATTTATGCGAGTCCCGCGTGGACCCCGTATAAATAAACATGGGCCCCGTATAAATGAATAGTTGAGATTCATGAGACAGAATAAGACACCATAAAACTGGACAGAGATCTGGACTCAATGGATGGAGATTTCGGTGAAACCATAAAATATATTATAAATTAATTGACAATTGGAAATAAAAGGTTAAAATTTGAGAACAAAAAATTAAAATATAGTAAATGCATGGATAATATGTGTGAATTACACCGTAAATTGATCGAAAAGAAAGTGATAAGAAGATTATAAAGTGTGATGTTTACATATATAATTGGTGTTATAACATTTTTAGGTATATTTGTTGACTCTATATGTGAAAATTTGAAGGATACGAACTTTATCAAATTTGGTGTTACATGGTAGTAATTTGTAAGTTGTATGGACACATATATTATCAACTTTCATGGCATTAATATATTTATTTTTGTATTATAGTGAATAATATCCTCCTTAATGGATATCAAATATATAAACTTTTTAATTTCACATTAATGAATTTTGAAATTTAATTTTTCAAAAGAAAATATTGGAAGCTCTAAACATCAACAATACTAAATAATATCAATTTTGTAAATCAACTTAAAGCTCTAAACAGAATTCTATCCTTGTAAATCAATAATATTCTATACTAAATTCCTTATCAACTTAATAAGTAGTTCATCTCAAAGAGTCATTATCACATCCATCATCGTAATCATATAAGAAAGGTTACAAGCAAATACATAGTTGTAGCCTAATTTCAATGCCAAATAACTTCCATTTAACCAACTCTAAAATATCACAAGTAATAACATAATTTTTGATGAAGGATACAAGGTAATGTAAAGTTATCATTGTAAACTAAGCCGAACATCAAGCAGCTTCCACTTATCTAAGTCCGAAATGGAATAAGTAATAATAGAGTTTATTACAAGTTTAACTAGAGTTTAATTTGAGTATTAGATTCAAATAATAATGGATCTTCATGAAGTGTCTGACTCCATTATTTGGATATTTTCTGCTTATTATTTATATATGACAATAATAATGATTATTTAGTGTTAATATAATTTCAATATCATAATATAACACAATTCAATACATAATATTCAATCGAGTCATTTGACTTGTTGAAGTTTACTCTATATCGACCAGCCTCTACTCCTGCCTTTACGTCTTACTCTCATTTGTCTTTTCCGTTTCCTCTGACCATTCTTTGAATACTTTTTTAATCTTCAAAATTCTCTTATCTAATCATTTCATGTGCATATGTAATACTTGTTTGCTTGAATGTATCTTTCCTTACTATAACATTTATCAATATATTCATTTAGACTTAATCTTCGACCCTAAGGTCTAACTATTGAAAGTCTCACTCATGTTATAATCCACACAATCATATTTAGTATCGATGCCAAAATATGCTTTGCACCATATCTCCTTGGGATGATGCAATAAAATTTCAACATCAACATGGTTTGAATTTATTTAGCACATGCAATTGATCATTGAAACCATGCACAAAAATTACCTTGATCGTCCTCTAAAATTGAAACTTTAGATGATCTTCATTTCATCTTTATCTTCAATTAGCATAAATGTGTTTTAGACATTCTATGCTTAATATTCAATAACAATCCTTTAATCATATTAAGAAGATCCAAAATAAAAATATAAACCAATAAGAATAAATAGTAAGTTTACATAGACAAACATATATATAATTAACAATACGAGACCCTACCTTTTGCATGCAAATATGAATGTCAAGTTATTATCATCTCCTTATAAATCTAAAACTAGAAGATTTGGAAACTATTTCTTTCTCCAAGTTGTAGATATTCAATGTGTCAAATTATTCAAACAATGACTTACATCAATCTCATTTCAATACACTCAGATATACTTAAAGAAATTTTTTTGGATGCTATAAAAATCATCTTCGTGTAAAAAAATATGAATATAATCATCTTCGTGTCAAAAATGAATATAATTAGATGTTAATAAAGGACAATAGTATGATTCCACAACATCTTAGTGTAACCAAAAAGCCTTTCTTGGTTTAAAGATATAATACACATGAAATGTAGTTTCATCATTTATTTCATCCAATGCTTTAATAAAATAGAAAGATAATTCAAAGGAATTTACATTTCCTCAATAACATCAAACATAAGCTTTGTGATGAAAGTTTTAGCAAAAGAGAGCTTAAGCATTCATTAAAAACACAACATCCTTTTATAAAACTATGAATACTTATGAGGCATAAAAACTAATCACAATTTGTGAATACACTTTTGAGTTCTTATATGTAAATACACTTTTGAGTTCATCATAAGCAAACTCACATGATTTTACGCAAATCTGGAGAGCTTCCCTTGTGCGTTATGATGTATAATGCACACCTTTTTCTAGGCATATTACACGAAAATATTCAAGTAATTTTAGATAGACTTTTATCACCGAAATACTTCTTTATCATCAATTCATATAGTTCTTTGCCTATATTAAGTTTATGAAACACTACGAAAAAAACAAAGGGATAACTGAAATTTCTCTTTTCAATACCTTCATTCCTTATTTACCATAGAATTTTGATATATTAATTTGTTATTATCATTTCATAAAATATGTCTATCAATTACTTTAAGGCAAAAAACAAATTGAAACGGGCGTGTATTACTCTTATAAACGAAATGTCAAAATAGTTACAAGCCTCGAGTGTTATGTACTTATGATCTTCTTTTGACCAGTATACGCAATTAATGAGAAAAAAAAAAGGGGAACGTGTTTCAAAGTTCGGTAGCTTAGAAAGATTAGTGATTAATTATAGCTTGGATACGACTTCATGTCATATATGATTCGATTGGAATGGAAATCAATTGTTTTCTAACAAAAAGATTCATCTTAGACCACCCACGAAGACAACCAGTAAATTAACTTTGAGATCACATATACTTAGGGCAACATAAATATTTTCTTTTTGAATATTTAATAGAAGCTTAAAGCGTAAAGAGAAGGAAAGGAATGTTAAACACTTACTCCATAACATACAAAAGAAAAGAAATTGTAAATCCTTATTCTGTATATTTAAGAGTTGTAAGCTTTACTACCGTGCTTTCACATTCTCAGCTTCGTCATATTCACTAAGTTAAATTCCCTTTGTAAATAAGAATGAAGCATTTCTCACATCAAAACATATATAAGTTTTTAGGACAAAAAGGATTTTCTAATTAGTCATAAATTAGGTCTTACTTACTATCACAATTAAGTCGTCGTCGTCGTCATCATCGCACTTAGTTTGAAATCCCGTATTGAGGCAGAGTTTGGGGAGGTTTTATAGTATACAGTCTTACTATTATATAACAAAGGGGCTGTTTCCGGTAAACCCACATGTAAATATGACATACAAAATAATGATGAATGACACAGAAAAAAAGTGAAAAAAACATAAAAACTAGCATACCGCATAATTAAGTACATAGAACTCCAATAAAAGTCAAAGATATGCCTGATGTATAACCCGATCCAATAATAAAATAGGAAGACAACAAAAACCAAATATGGGAAAATTCAATAAATAATTAAGTACTATCACAATTAAGTAAAAAATGAAAATTTAACATATTGATCAATTGTAGATGAGTATCAACTCCTAAATTTACATTAAAAGACACTTAGTATAGTATTTGTTTCTATATTTTTATTACTTTTTAGTAATGTAATATATATCATCAAAAGCCTTCCTAACTCCTAATTAAATATCTTTCACAAAAGGAAAACAAAGGAAAAAAAAGAGAAAAACCGTAGCTATACCAGCAACATAACACAAGAGTACTAGAAGTAAACTTGGATTCGTTAATTGATACCACTCTTTTGAGACTGGAAAGCTACAGATAAAACTCAGTTAATTATCCTCTACCGACTTATCAGTCTTTCGATCTCTTTTATTTTGTTCACTGAAACCTGTCCTGCTGCTATTGACAAATGTAGCGCATGTGTATCTAGAACAGCAAATGTGGTCCTGTCTCTTGTTGTTTTTCCTTTACTAATTTTTGTCCATTATAGGCTCAAAACTAAGTCCACATAGTTTTGGTTAGGGATCTTATCAATTCACTTCCAATTTTATTATACTAATTTACGATAGTCGATTTAAAAGTTCGTTAGTTAAAGTTAAAAATTCGTTTATCTTTTTAATTTGTAAAATCTTTTCCATTCTCTTCTCGTTCTATATATCTAATTAAGCTATTAATTTCCACCTTTTAATAGATTATGAATTAATTAACCTACCTACTTACAATACATTGCCGACCTTTGTGTACCTTAACAATAAAAACAAAGCAAGAAGAAAAATAATTGAGGAAACTCCAAACTCAATATGTGTGTGTGTATATATATATATATATATATATATATATATATATATATATATGATAAATTAAGTTACACATCATACCTCTCTTCTAATCCAGCGGTCCAATAGCCACTTGAACCAAACATGCTAAGCAATCGTAACCGTTACTTACATAGACCCTTTTAGATATAAATATAACCTTGTCCTCTTGTAAGCTGCTTTAAGTTGTTGATGTAACTTATGTTTCTCCTTCGTTGTTGCCCCAACCCCCATTTCCTCTCTCATTTTCTATCTCACCTACTCGATAAAGATCGAAGAAGCTAACTGATCCACTTCCTGCATTATCCTTTTTTTCTTCACAAATGGTAATGAAAATGGGATCATATCTTTTAAAGTTTTAGTCTTTAATTTATATGTGGTTTGGCTGTTTGTTTATCATATTTTGTTAAAGATAGCTAGATAGATAGAAAGATTATGTCTTATTCGTATATATCAATGGTGGGGTGGGTGAGAGTTGCAGGAAGGAGGAATGCTAGTGCCACCATGGTTAGAGTCATTGTTAGGGACAGCATTCTTCAACCTTTGTCCCAGACACCAAGATGCTCCTCGTTCCGAGTGCAACTTGTTCTGTATCGATTGCAGCTCCGACGATATGGACGATGCTTTCTGCTTTTATTGCCGATCTTCAACCCACAAAGACCATTATGTTCTTCAAGTAGGCTTCTTTTTGTTATTCTTCTCCTTCTTTGTGCTCTTTCTCTGTGATGATACATCTCTGAAAACGGGTCTGCTTACAGATCAGACGGTCGTCGTATCATGATGTTGTTAGGGTTGCTGAGATTCAGAAGGTTTTGGACATTAGTGGGGTTCAGACTTACGTTATAAACAGCGCGAGAGTTCTTTTCCTAAATGAGAGACCACAGCCTAAGAGCAGCAACAGTAGCACCGGTAAAGGCTCTCATTTGTGCGAGATATGTGGTAGAAGTCTCTTGGACACCTTTCGTTTCTGTTCTTTGGGTTGTAAGGTCAGTCTTTTCTTTTCTTCCATCTTCAATTCTCTCGCTAATTTTTAATTAATTATCATTAAGACAATCAAACCGCATTTCATGTTTCTAGCTAGCTACTACCAATCCTCGTCTTTGTTTATCTGATTTGGTTAACCATGTATAGTCAATAGCCATTGCACAAAATAGGAAAATACATAGATTAGATTTACCATCTTTACTGTTATATTCACATAATCTTCCCCTTTGGGAGGTATAATAAGTACCATTGTAACATGTGCTCGTTATTGCTCTAATTTTAAATGCATACATATTTACTTATGTTGTACAAAATTCATAGTTGGTAGGAATAAAGAGGAATGGAGATGCGAACTTTACCTTGAGCGCGAAGCAGGATGAAAAAACAGAAGGGAGAAAGGAAAGAATGGGAAGAGGATTGGAGTTAAAGGAAGAGGAAGAAGAATTGCGTGAAGGAAGAAGCCAACAAAAAGACACGACTCCTACTCTACCTCCACCGCATTCCAATTCAAGAAGAAGAAAAGGAATTCCTCATAGGGCTCCTTTTGGGTCCTAAGTATTTACAATAATTGAGAGAATAGATTACATATCAAACCGAACCCACATACTTATACACCTTTGTGTATCCAGCTCACACCTCACAAGACATCACATGGAGATGGGTTTAAACATGTGATTATCATTAAAAAATTCAAAATCTGAAGCTGTTAATATTTACATGTATCTTAATTATATCGTAATTTATCTTTAGGTGTGTAGGTTATAGTTCTTTTATGAGTGTTGTGGGGAGGTGATTTATAAGGGGTTCAATTAATAATGACGCCATTAATGTCGGGACATGCAAAGGTGTATGCTATCCCTATACACATGAACGGTTTTTATACCCAAAAATAAAACCACAACAGCTCAGCATTCGCTTCAATTGTTTTTGTTTCAGAAAACGTGCAGAATCACGTATATGTGTTGCTAATAGACAAGCTAAGCAAAGAAAGTTATTAACAATCAGTGGTATACTTTAGGGAAAGTAATCTAGCTTAGCCATATGTACTTAATGTTAGACTATTTTATGTCCCATGTTACATAAATTTGAGTCCAATTAAAAGCATCCAAGATAATAGTTATTGGGTATTATAGACTGGGTCTCAAATGGGTCACGGACCCTTTTTCTCTCTCTTTCACTTACCAAAGGATATGTCCGTTGGTGATGCTATGTAAGTTAAAAAAACTTATTGAATCATAACATATTCTGAACCATTGGAGAATTTGCTAAAAAAAAAAGACGAGAGAAAATAAAACAGTTTCAAAGAAATCAACATCTTACGAATAACAATCATGGATATAGGTACGATGTAAATAATTGTCGATTCATAAATGTCTTGCAATTGGTATCAGAGCCACCGTATTGCATGATTATATATTTTACCGTGTATCATTTATGAATGATTGTGTTTTGTTCGTTTTGATTTTGTTCTGTATTTGATACAGAAAAATTGTATGTTCTGATGTTTTTTGGTTTGATGTTCATAACATTGTCACTGTTTAACTGAAATATAATGGTCATGTATGGTTCTTGAAATTAAAGGTTCAATAATAACGTAATAATCTTGAACTATTATTCTTGAGAAAGAACCGAGAACAAATTGCTTCATGTTTATAAGAATATTTGTTGCGTTTCTGAAATATTCTGTATTGCCTTCTTTCATGTTGTGTTTTTTGTTCCGTTCTACTATGCCCATGCATATCCGAAAAATGATTTTTAGTTTTAATGGTGGAAAGAAAATGAAACGTTAAAAAACTCACGATTTAGAGTAAGAAACATACATATGAGAAAGAACCGAAACAATTGTGATTATGGTTGGTGATTATTAAAGTGATTTATCTTGAACCAATTTTGAAGACATGTTTCTGTAGTATGGACAAAACCTACGAAAGAATGATGTTGAGATGGCTTGTGGTTTGAAATAAACCCATGAAAGTTAAAAAAAAAACCCAGAAGGGTCGAAGGAAGACGATGAACAGCGTCTGGCGTGTGCGCTGGCGTGCGCAGACGCAGCCCATTTTTCCAGACGCTGGCGCATGCAGAGACAAGCTTCAGGCCTAAAAATGAGCTTTTGGACTGATTTTTTGATGAGTTTTGGGCCATTAAGCGATATATTGAGTTAATAGATATTTATGGCCCAATTATAATAGATTATTTAATTCATAGTGGATTTATTCATAATATAATTTTGGAAATTAGTACCATATTAGATATTTGTTTGGTACTTTGAATATTTTATATTATACAATAGTTGAAATTAAAATTTCCTAGTATATGTTAAATGTAATACATGACAATATGGACATTTAGAATAGTTTGTTTGTCACCAAAGTGACCAAACTAGTTAAATTAAATTTTGTCATGTATGATAATTGTCCAATTAAATGTTTATTATATAGACACAGCTTGTTAGTCATCAAAGTGGCCTAGCTTGAAAATATTAAGCATTTAATTGTGATTTGTTCAATTGTTCAATATAATATGATGTTAAAATGACATAAAGGTTGAACTGAACAATTGAGATTATTAATTATAATGATAGGAGGTCACCCAAAGGTAGACCATTGCTTATAATTAATGACCTTAAAGGGACTTTATCAATATATTTAGTTAATACGATTATATATCCAAAGATAACATACATGTTAATTAGAATATGATTGATTGTCTATTATAGTGAACAATATATATGCATCATAATAGGTTACGATTATGTATTTAAATTTCATCCAAAGGAGAATGTAAATGTATAATCAAAGTTTGTTAGTTAGTTTGAATCCATTTAGGTTTACTCAAAGTATTAATGCGTGGGCTATATGTTGTATGTGCAGCATCTACTAGTTTGTTCGCCTTAGGCAGTGACTTGATTAAGTTCAATGGTCTGAACTATGGGGATTGGTCCGAACAAATCCAATTCCAACTGGGTGTAATAGATTTGGACTTGGCCATAGTTTCAGATGTAAGGCCTGCAGCCATAACTAAGACTAGTTCTGAAACTGACAAGTCTTATTATGAGGCTTGAGAACGGTCTAATAGGCTGAGCTTGAATTTAATGCAAATGACAATCACAGAAAATGTCAAGCCTTCAATGCCTAAAACAGGCAATGCAAAGGAGTTCATGATGAAGCTTAAAGGATACTCCTAATCAGATATAGCTGACAAGTCTATAGTAGGGACTTTGATGAGTGAGCTAACGACCAAGAAGTTTGAATGGTCGCAGCCCATTCATGATCATATAACTCATATGTCAAACCTAGCTGCAAAGTTGAAATCTATAGGTATGGATGTGAGTGAGTCTTTTTTGGTACAGTTCATAATCAACTCACTTCCTCTAGAGTTTGGCCAGTTTCAAGTGAATTATAACACTATTAAAGAAATATGGAACCTTCAAGAAATTAAGGCCATGTTAGTTCAGGAGGAAGGGAGATTGAAGAAAATAAAGGAACACTCTGTTCATCTCACGTTTCATCATGGAGCTAGTAGTAGCAAGAATAAACCACAAAAGAAAGGCAAAGATAAGGGCAAAGCTCTCAGCAAAGTTAATGAGGGTAGAATAAAGAAAGATAAGAGGTGCCACTTCAGTAAGAAGCATGGTCACTTTTAGAAAGATTGTCCGAAAAGAAAGGCTTGGTTCGAAAAGAAATATACATACAATGTCTCAGTATGTTTTCAATCAAATCTTATTGAAGTGCTTAAAAATATCGGGTGGTTAGATTTTGGTGCAACTACTCATGTGTCACATGTTAAATAGGGATTCCTTTCAATCCAGACCATAAACAGAACTGAAAAGTTATTGTATATGGGAAACAGAATGAAGGCACAAATAGAGGGCATTGGGATGATTGATCTTGGACACTGGATGTTACATAGATCTAGAAAAGTTTCTTTATGTTCCTGAATGTGCTAGAAATTTAGTTTCTGTTGCAAAATTGGATGATGTAGGATTTCAATTTAAGATTGAAAATGGT
>JANZLX010000212.1:4183580-4204385 GCA_025531955.1 Erythroxylum orinocense
TGATTCTACTGTGGTCAATTGCTATACTGTGATCCATTGCTTACTATTCTACTGTGGCAGACTATTTTCTATTGACTATTACATTGAGCATATGCATTTCATACACAAATGCATAAACGGGTAATAACAACAGTTGTGACCAGAGACGTCATTGACACTGATACTGATACTGAAAAAGAGCCTCGAGCTCGAAGGGCGTCCTACTCCCTAGACGCCAAGCGTCCACTGAATACTGTTCACTGTTTATGCGCTCGGTCAAAACACGGTAATAAACTGGGAAAGTGTCACATGTGCATTGCATACATCCTGGACTGAATAACTGAATATCTGAAATGCCTTTTTGCTGTATATGATGATGTGATACCGCTGATTGTATCATTGTTGTGACTGTAATATTATTGTAAATTGTTTGTGTGATGCATAAATTGGGCGAACCATCGATGATGGTTCCTCACTGAGTTCGCAAAAACTTATCAAAATTTTGCATCTATTTTTTTCAGGCTTTGAAGATTACCCCGTTTGACACGGGAGTATGTCTACTATAGGCAAGTGAAGAATAGAGGTCGGGATCAGTTCGTGTCTGTATTAGTGTAGCATAATTGTATTCTGAAATTTCTGTAAAGATGCTTGTATTTGTAATGAGCCCAATTTGGTTATGGCTTTTTGTACATTAAATGATTGTAAATTATTGTTGACTGTTTGTAATAACTGAAACTGTTTATTTCTGAATGTGGGCTTAGATTATTACTGTCTATTCCGCGCGAATGATTGTTTTTTTCTAAAAAAAAAATTTTGAACTAAGTTTCGTTTGACCGACTGATGTAGTACGCCACCCTCGCGGGGCACGGACTCGGATATCACCAACGATGTCGGGTTCGGGTCACGCGGGAGTGGGGTGTTACAACCGCTGCCTTTAGGCGCCTCAAATCAGTCATGACCAATCTCCTTGTTCTAGCATTACCAGATTTTTCAGAGCCCTTTGAATCGTCCGTTGATGTTTCTGGGGTCGCAGTAAGGGCTATTCTTTCTCAAAAGGATCACCCTATTGCTTTTTCCAGCAATAAATCATCACCTCAAATGCAGGTTGCCTCAACCTACAACTGAGAGTTATTTACCGTCACTGAGGTAGTACAAATATGGCGTCACTATTTATTGGGTAGAAAATTTACCATCTACACTGATCAGCAGAGTTTGAAACATCTTCTTTCTCATACTATTTAGAATTTGGAGCAGCAGAAATGGGTTTGAAAATTATTGGGGTTTGACTTTTCCATTCAATATAAACCCGACAAGGAGAACAGAATCGTAGATGCATTGTCTCGAGTCGATTTACCCTCTTTTGCTGCACTCACTTCATCCACCTTCCCAGCTTTGGCCTCACTCAAAAATTATTTCCTCACATCGTAAGGCTAGCAATTGATCACCAACCTTAGGTCATCCGCCGCCTCAATTTTTTTCTATCCATGATGGCTTAGTATATTTTTAGAATAGGCTATACATTCCTCCTAGCCCCCAATTGCAAGAACAACTACTTTCAAAATTTCATAGCTCTCCGCTTGGCGGTCATTCAGGCATTAAAGGCACTCTAGCTAGACTTGCTATCGCCTACTATTGGTTAGGTATGTTGACGTTAGTAAAGAATTTTTTTCATTCTTGCATAGTTTGTCAAAAGCCCAAATGCTATAATCACAAACCATACAGTCTTCTTCAACCTCTTCCTATCCCAACTTTGGGAAGATATCAATATGGACTTTACTCATCTTCTAATCTCCAATGGCAAGACTACAATTTGGGTCATTGTTGATCGCCTCTCTAAGTTCACCCACTTCATTTCTTTACCCCCAAATTTACTGTAGCATACCTTGCCTCTATCTTCCTCACCGACATTTACAAGCTCCATAGCCTCACTAAATCAATATTCTCTGACTATGACCCTCTATTCCTCAGTAATTTCTAGACTGAGGGGGCGTTTGGTTCATATAAGGTAATGGGAATGAATATAGGGAGGAATGAGAATAGATATAATCATTATAATTATGATGGTTGGTTAAGATGAAGGAATGATTACCATTCCCTTTGATGGTGGTTGGTTTGTTAAAAATCTTGAGAAATAAAATTTTGTTAAAATTTTGTTTTATATAAAATTTTAAATATAATTTAATTAATTATATCTTGTGCACCCTATTTATAATGACAGAATGTTCAAAATCAAGTATATTGTGGTATTTTTCCCATAATTTCAAAATTTGTAGATTTTTTTAAAATTTTATTTGTATTTGTTACCCTTAAATTAATATTATTTGATAAGTTTGTAATTTATTATGATTGTTTAAATTACTATGATAAACTGTAAATTTAATAATAATAATCACACATCCGTAAATCCATTCACCCTTGATGAGTGATCCAATTAAAGGCATGCATAAAGCCCTTGTACAAGGAGAATAAATCTATGATTCTCATTCCTCTCAATTATCAGGGGAATGGAGGATTGTCAAAAAATAGGTAATGAAAATGTTACCCCTTCAATGATAGTTTGATGTCAAACACAAGTTTTCATTCCATTCCTGTACAAGTTTTCTCTATTACCCCCAAACAAGCATACCCTGAACTCTTTAAGCAATGTGGTACTAACCTTAAATTAGCAGTACATATCACCCTCAAGCCGATGGCCAAACTGGAATTGTCGACAAAATTCTTGAAACTTACCTTCATTTTTTTACCGGTGATGAACCAAAACTGTGGGTTCGTTACCTACATCTAGCCTAATTCTGGTACAACACAAGCTACAACAATGTCATTAAAATGTCCCCTTTTCAAACCCTCTTTGGTTGACCCCCTCCCACTGTTCCTTATTGCACGCCATACTCATCCAACACTGAATCAATTGACTTTACTCTCACCACCTGTGAATCCATTTTTTGGACTCTTAAAGACACACTTAAAGCAACCCGACAATCATGGCTACCCAAGCTAACAAACACCATGCTCGCATTGAATTTCAGGAAGGTGACTATTTATATGTTAAATTGCGGGCTTACTGACAAAATTTATGTGAAGCGCCAGTCATCTCAAAAATTGTCACCACATTTCTACGGTCCCTTCAAGGTGCTTCGAAAAATCGGTAATGTCGCCTACCATTTGGAACTCCCAGCCACATTCACATTCACCCTATCTTTCATGTCTCTTTACTCCTTCAACACTACAATGACCTCCCAGACTCCACCAGCTTTGTTTGTTGTTGATTCGGGTGGTCGACTTATCTTTTGGCCGGAGAGGATTTTGGATGAAACAATTGTTTTGCAGTAAAGGAAGGAAGTTCATGAATTGTTAATTCAATGGAATAATTTGGGTTGGAAGAAGCTTGTCAGCTGTCACGTGCTTTTCCTCATTTAAGTGGCCAGATTGATTTGGGCTTTGAGGACAAAGCCCAATTTGAGGGAGGAACCAAGGAAGTGTTGTAATGCCTGCAGATAGCACAAAGCAACAAAAATCCAAAAGAAAACATAAAACTTCAATCAGGCTTAAGGATCACCAGCTTGGAGTCGTGTATTTCAGTTTTAATTTCACAATTATTGTAATTACTTCATTTGACTAAGTCTTGAGTCAGTTTAGAGTCGTGGTCCATTAGAAAAATAGTGGAAGTTGTGACTCCTTATTTTTTAGGATCTTTAAGTTTATTTATTTGTAATTTTAATTTTGAAGTAAGAAGGAGAATCCTATTTGAATTACGATTCTCTTCTCTCTCATTATTTTTCTGGAGCCTAATCCCAGCTCGAACAGGGATATTACAAATAGTCACTTGCACTGAAACAAAAATTCATTTGAGAATTAAATTAGTATATATTCAAAATGGTACATTACCCAAAAAAATGGTATATATCTGATTAAGTTTTATCTCCTCTCTAATTTTGGGGATTATTCATTTTAATTAGTGGAGTATTTGGCTCTGATAATAAGGAATATTGCATTAAAACATTAACTTTAGTTAAAGTCAGAACTAACATGATTGAAACTAGGACGAGCAAGAGTCGAAATTTTTAGGGTTCGATAAATTAACTGCAATAAAGTTGCATATGTTAAAGTGTTGCTACTTATCATAATGTTGGTCTGTGAAGTTTTTGAATAAACAAGAAAGGAATTGTTAAAGATCTCTCTACAACATCCTATTCCAGCCCTCAATTTTATATCTTTCATGTGCCGCATGCATGCACAAACCTCTGGCTCTCTCAGATTCCACAACCTAGAATATTTCCTGAACATTATTTACCTATAATTTTCCCACAACCATTCACATGAAAGTTTGCAGAATCACCCTTCAATTTCAAACACCAAGTTCACAAATTAAAATCCACGGTGTAGTATAGTAACATGTTATTGGATAAGGATTGGAGGGGAGCAGTGAAGAAGCACAGGACCTACTTCAGGGTATTCTATGTCCCTTTCAAATGTTCAGCCAAGGAATATTTCCAAGTGCTAGATAAAGACAAGTCAAGAAGAGGAGGCGACACTGTTGAAATATAAAGTGGAAGTTTGTCCCACATTAGAGAAAGAGAGGAAAGAAGACTAACATATAAGCTTAGTGTGCTACTCCACCTATCACCAATTGATTTTAGGATGAAACTTTACTTAGACTTGTACGTGGTTTAACTTTCTTTCTCGTGTCAACCCATAGGCCCATTGTAAATTCTAACATGGTATCAAAGCGGGTTGCTCTTATGTTAGCCGTTAACACCCCGAAATGATAAATTATGTCGTGTGTTAGGCTTTAAATTAACTTTACACATGAGGGGGTGTGTTGAAATATAAAGTGGGAGTTTGTCCTACATTGGAGAAAGAGAGGAAAGAAGACTAACATATAAGCTTAGTGGGCTACTCTACCTGTCACCAATTAGTTTTAGGATGGAACCTCACTTAGACTTGTATGTAGTTTAACTTTCCTTCTCGTGTGAGCCCATAGGTCCATTATAAATTCTAACAGACATGATAAGAGATTAGCACAAATAAAGTATAGGGAGAGAGAGGGAGATACAGAAGCACTTTGTAGGAATTGTGGTTTTGTAACTGTACATATTGGTAGCTTCTATGCTTATCACCTACTAGACATTATTACATGGCTTCGAATTCACAATTACAAACAAGAGTTTGGACTATCCCTTGAACTTAGGATCCTATAACTTCCTAGATTCATTATCTTTATCTTAAGTGGCTTAAGATTGATGGAATTTCTTAAAACTAATGGAATTTGCTATTATAATTTGTGAAAGATAGAACAAAATTTATAAGTAATTTATTCCTATCAATAATTAGTAATATATATTATAATGATATCGTAATTTTGTAAAACAAAATCTTATATTAATATCAAAACATTTTATTAACTTGCTTTCGAAATGTGGTCTTAATCATTTTATAGTGATGGTTGAAACTTTAAGCATTCAAAAAAGATAATTGTATCAATATAGGATTATGAATTTTAAATCTTGTATGTGATATAATGAAACAAAATTGAATTGAGGTCTGTACTAATTGTTTATTAATATTCAAGTTTTATCGATAAAAATGTCTATTCCTTTTAAGAATTGATTTTATTGAAATCATATAGGTTAATTATATTAGTTTTGATTAATAGTTTTAAAAATATGTATAATTATCTGACCATCTGAAACATGAATGTCGGTTGAACATATAACTCAGTAAATTTTTTTTGAAATTATGAATATGTAAAATCTAAGGATTTTTTTATTTTTGAAAATCTGAATATGTAAAAACCAAGGGTTTTGCGTTCTGTAGAAATTATAGGCTTTGTGTTTTGGAAATTTGAATATCTAGAAATCACAAGTTTTGTGGTTTTTAGAACACAAACCTACATTGGTCAACCAGTGTATCAAGAAATAATTAAGTTACAAGTTTAACATACATTAGTTGACTACTATATCATATTGTTTAACCAATGTGTATTTATCGCACAAAATTTTTATTCCTTGCATATTAGTCAACTATATTGATCAACCAATGTGTCTCTTAAAGAGAAATTGGCCGACCATATCACTACATTGATCGACGAATGTGTTAACAAACTCACATGTTAAATATGCAACTTACACCGCCCAACTACAAACTTATATTGGTCAACTAATTGTCCTAAAAAATATTATTTTAAAAAGTTATGATAACCAAAAAACCACATGCAATAAAGTGATATAAAATATTTATTTATGATGATCATCAAAGTGACTAAATAAGACAGTAATTAACATTACAAAATTTAGAATGACCATAATGTGTCTTAATTTTATTTTATTCTTTACTTAATATTTACTTTGACAGTTGTAAGCTTTAACTTTTCTTTATTAACTTCATGAACCATCTTCTTAAGTATAATCTACGTCTTGTTCTTATATTGATGCTCATAAAAAACAATAAAATCATTCATATTAATTATATTTTATTGTCATTAAAATATTGATTACAAACTTGCTTGGTCTAACAAGTTGTATTATTCTAAGAAGAGAATAAAAAGTGTTTGGCTCTTGAAATAGTATATTTTAAAGTTGGATTTGTTTTATTTCAATCTGATATTAAGAATAATACATTTTGAAAAAAATCCCATACTTATTATTTATTATTTTCTAATATCCTTAACTAGATTTGAATTTCAAATCCTCTTGGATTATAAATCAATTCAAAATTTGTATTAATTATTAATCTTAATTTAATTGGTAATTTAGGCTAGTTTTTATGGGCTTTATCTAGTGTGTAAGGTCATTCAATCAAATTCATCCCAAAATATTTAAGGACTAATATTTTAATATGTACTTCTCAAGAATACCACACTTTCATATTTATATAACATATATTTATAAATGCTTTACTTAAAAAATAATATAGTTTATTTAATTATATTATGCATCTATTGGGGTACATGGATTTATGCATCATATGTATGATAAAGCAACGGAAGTGTCGGAATCTAAATTCCGACACTATAACATCCCAAAAAGCCAACATTTTAAATGCGTGCATAAGCAGATTATATGAACATGGTATAACAGTACATATACCTTTTGATTCTCCTCCTTTCTTGTTTCTTCTCCTTCTTTGGGTTGTTGCAAACACCAAATCCTTCCTTGATCACTCAAGAACACGCAAAGATGAAGAAGAAAGATAAGGGTAGTTAGAGCACCAAACTAGATGAGTTCAAGTAGATGCTCTAATAGAGAGAAAGATCAAGACTATGTTGCGTGTACTTTGATTCGTGCAACAATTGCATGAACAAGACTCAAGACACTTCTCTCTAACTCTAAAATTCTCAAGAAACCTTGTTCTCACACTTAAGTGTGTTTGTCACTGGTTAGCTCATGTGTACATAAGTGAAGAACTCACTTATATACATTTATCGAGCCTTTTAAGCCACGATCATGGCCTACTTAATTAACAGCCTCGCCTTCGGTCACGATCGTGGCCTACTTAAAAACGGCCATACACACTTCGTTTTTCATTCGATCTTTTATGCATATGACCCTTAGGTTCTCAGTTATTTTAGGCACTTGAATTAACTCTTAATCCGAGCAAATCAAGGATGGTTTCACACCACTTGAATTAACTCTTAATTCAAACAAATCATTAAGGGTTTCATGATGCCAATTTACCGGAATATAAGTGGATTAACACACGAACTATTTGATTGTTAATTATCTAACTTACGAACCTTTCCATAGACAATTATCATGCAATTCGTCCTTTCACCATACTATACCCCACTTGGTTTGGAGTATGGGCTATGTGTCAACTCCTATTAGACTGAATATGCCATATCTAGTCCAAGTGATGTTAGTTCTTATCCTGAGATCTCATTACTCTATATGTCATTAAAGACTCTCTTCATGACACATAACTGCTCTGGCTAGAGACTCCTGAGTAATGGTGACAAAAGGTCGTGGGTATCATCTCCTTCTATCAAGAGTAGTGAATCTTTTATTGGCTACCCACACCCAATCACCACCCTAAGAGCGACCTCGTCTTGAGGCAACAAGGAATAATGTCAAAGCACAGGATCAGTTTCCAAGATATCCTCGAGTACCTCAAGTTTAAGGATATTTGCATCATTGCTATGATGGGATTAATTATTGACATTTGATAGATCATCCATATGATAATCTTATAACGGGTCATTCGATGTACTTACAACTCTTAGTAAGCTTCTACATGTTAGCTCTAAACATCCCATGCTTATAGTTTGTGAGATCCACTGGTTAATCAAATCAATGAGTATAACAAGTGCTAGTTTATCCGAATTAATAATGTCCTGTCTTATTAATTCTATGACTAGGGTAATCTAGATACTAATATAATTGCACATGATAGGAATCTCATTATCATGATCTCATCATGATTTCCTTCATGTTATGTTTTGTATCATGGACTTCATTAATTCGATTTAAGATCGACATCAATTCATAAATAAATGAACATCAAATTAATGAAAATTTGCCTTTCGCTTTATTAAGCAAAATAAAGTTTGTACAAAAGTGCTAAAGGTAATTGCCTTTAGAGCACTACTCTAACAACATCTAATAAATTTTTTATTTGATTACCATCTTATTTAATAATGTATTTATTATAGTAGTTCTTAAGATCAAATAGATTTTTTTAACAGCCATATGTTAAAGTAATGTGTTATTTGATTATTGTCTTATGAAACTAATGTTTTTATTGAATATTCATGATGATGATGATCAAATTAAAAAATATTTCTAAATGAAGGCAAAGCATCATCAACTAAATGAGGCAGTTGTATGATTATCGTACGTTACTGAGAAAAGAATTGAGAACACGTGTCGACTAGCTATACTATAATTCACGAACTCGTACCTTTTTCTTAGAATCAATTATTACGGTTATGGTTTTATGATGAATGATTTCATGGTATTAGATGTTATTTTTCAAACAAACAAAATTATTTTATAATTACATCATCTAGTATTTATGATATCAATTCTAATTTATGGCATAATAGACTTTTTCACATTAGACAAGATTAGATAAATCTATTAGTCAAATAAGGTCTTTTAAGAAACATAAATAAAGTAGAATTAGCTACTTATGAACATTGTTTAATAGGTAAAATAACACGAAAATCATTTGGTAAGGGATAAATAGCTATTAAAACATAACAATTAATTCACTCATATATTTATAGCCCAATGAATATGAGGATAAGGCACACATATACTTATTTTATCACCTTTGATAATAACTATTAACAACATGGTTATACCTATTTCATTTCAAATAAGTTTGAAGCATAATGTTGCTTCTAAAAGTATATGAATTTAGTTAAGAAGTAGCTAAATTAGTAGATAAAGGCTTCAAGAACAAATAAGGTACAAAAGTACTTGTCTAACCAATTTAAAAGTTTACTTTATAGAAAAGGAATAGATAGCCAATTGACAATTCTACAAACTCTTAAGTAAAATGGTGTTGCAAAGAGGAAAAATAGAACTCTTCTTTAAAAAGTTAGGCATATGTTTGACATAAATAAATTTACATGTTATCTATAAGGGTGATGCATTATTGATAGTCACATATGTACTTAACTGGGTACCTATCAAATCAGTTATTAAAATATCATATTAGTTATAGACATGTACATATATATCAAAAAAATACTTGCACAATTTCATATGTAGAATTGTAAATCATTTTATTAAACCTATCGTTAAATATAAGCACTTAAATAATAAAAATATCCTCATATGCCATAAAAAAGGAAGAGATAAAAAAAAAGGTTGTTCAATCTAGTGCAATCAATAATCTCATATATACTATGTTGTGAACAAGACTAGATATATGCTTTGTTGTTGGAATAATTAGTAGATATCAATCGAATACTGACAAAAGCATTGGGAACAATAAAAAGAATACTCAAGTATATCAGGGAAGCCCAAGTATTATTACAAAATCAAATGCATAGATGTCAAGTATAATTATATTAAGGACATAATAGCTCGAGGTGAAGTGAATATAAAGCATATTCCTACAAGTGATTATAAATCCTATAACGAAGTTGATTCTTAAATATGCATTTTCAATGTATGCTAGGTCAATAAGATTGCATAGGATTTAAATTTTATTTTTATTTTATTTCCTCGACGTGAATATTCAAAATACTTATTATCAATGATGATGTTTTATTTTTCATTTAGTATATGACTTATTATATGTTTAATAGAGTATTAAATTGAAATTCTAGAATGAGTTTTAGATGAAAATTCAATTTTAGAAATACAAGAATACTTAATTTCATGTTGAATGTTCAAGTCTAGAAAGAATGCTTAAGTAAGTATAAAACATTTGGTTCTATATGTAAGAGGTAAGTCAGACAAACGGAAGATATATTTCCACACAGGTAATCGCCTCTATTATTTTGTAAAATAGAGATGAGATAAGCAAACCAAAGCTCAAGGCTTAAAAGTTTATTGTTGATGATAATTATATTAAAAGCTAAAAGGAGTTATTAGTAAAGACATAACCCAAGGAAATAATGTGTTCACCAAATCTTTCTTTAACATATGTGAATTCTAAAAGGTAGATTGAATGAGTAAACAAGTAAACTCAAGTTAGGTATTATGTATTCTTGAACTATCATCTACAATATTATAAAATAAGACATATATTATGCTAAAGAAAGCTAATTCTACAACACATAAAATTGTATCATCTATGCATAAAAGACTGATAAGGATAATGTAAATCATATTCTCTAACTTATATTGTATGAAAATCCTTATATTCTAATTTTAGATAATCAATTAGTAGTTGCTATTTTAAGATGTTACCATAAAATTATGAATAATTGGTTATAATGAGACATTCTCGAAAAGCAAGTTAATAAGATTTAAAGGATTGATAATTAAAAAAATTATTATAAATTCGAGTTTACATCATGATGTATTAAAAAGACATACCTTCTATGTAGAAGGTAGTAGGAATATAAAGCTTTTATATGATAAAATTAAGGTAATGATTGATGCAATAAATAGTCAATATACTAAATCTACTCAGGAATTGATTTATTAGTCGAGATGAAGTATATTGCTAGCAGATATATAACAATATACTCTCCTTGTATGTTTATCATACGATTTATTGAACAAATATAATAATTACATAATTCAAGTCAATTAATCACATCATGAGTGAAGAGAAAATATGGATAATGATACTCGTTATGAATAAAATAGAGATCCATATAATTATCGGTAAATGTTTTAACTATCAAAACAGTTATAACAATTTAATATCTTTCAAGTATAAAATATATATATTCGATAAAAACTTTGGTCCTTAGCATCTAGAAGTCCACATAGAATAAATTATGAAAGTAATTTGTATTATGATCCTATAATTCCATACTACATCTTACAATAGGTATGTCAAAAATTAAATATATTTAACTAAAAAACATAATTTTTGACGTAAATTTGATTATAATATTTTTGTAAAAATTACCGTTAATTTTGTATTATCGCAATATCAAATGCTAGATGTATGTGAAGGACAACAAAGAACAAAAACTTGTATAA
Source organism: Erythroxylum orinocense (assembly GCA_025531955.1). Lineage (NCBI taxonomy): Eukaryota > Viridiplantae > Streptophyta > Magnoliopsida > Malpighiales > Erythroxylaceae > Erythroxylum > Erythroxylum orinocense. The sequence goes on from JANZLX010000212.1 coordinate 4,195,169, forward strand.
CATAACATACAATTTTTAGCCAAAACCACAGCAACCATTCAATTTCCACTCTCAATCAATCTGATGTACATGGAATCAAATATTTATTTTCCATTCCACAAATGCTGACCCACAGCCCTTGTTTGGGACAGAGACATCCAACTATGACTTTTTGCTATTGGTTGCAGACTCTTAATAAGAATTTAAAAAGAGAATAGAACTATATAGTGTTGAAGAAGATTGTATAAAGTGTTGAAGAAGATAGTATAATACAGAGTATACGTAAAAGAAGAAAGTACAAACTAGTTTTATATCTCAAAAGATAAGAAAGAAATGATAAGCATCCAGTTGAACACATAATCAAAACCCTCTAAATTTCTCTCTTTCCCTCTTCCTCTCTCTCCCTTTAGCTTCTTCGTTTGTAAGTTTTCATACCTCTCTTCCATGTCTAGAGATTCCATATCAGAGCAAAATCTCTCGAAACTTGAAAAATTTTTGTCACAACAGCGTAATGAACAAGAAGATGATGATAAGGTAACTCATCCACAAGTATCCAGTGATGAAGGGGAGTGCAAAACACCAACTTCAGTTATTCACAAGATACCAACTATCGAGAGATGCCCACCAACACCAAAAAAGAAAGCACAAGTAGATTTGCCAAAAAGAAAATTTTCTGAGTTGGAGTTCTTCGAAACAAAGAGTAGGGTTGAGATAGAATCTTTCTTCAGATCAAACTTCCAGGTATCTGGTGTTAAAACATCGTCCCATCAAGAGAACTAGAAGTTATTGAGCTTTTTATTTTTCTTCTACTCTTTCGTGAGTTTATATATTCATAAATCTAAGAAGGTATTGATTGTAACACCTTTAGTAATCGTCAAGTTGTATCGAGATATGATCATGATGATGTTAGGTCGACTACAAAAACTAATAACGACCACTTTCCAATGGATTCTCTATGAATTATGATGATAACCTAAGAGAAATTGACGTAACTGAACATAATAAATTCCATGCTAGTTGGCAGCTCCTTTTTCGTTACAACTTTCAAACGATATTGCTGAAATAAGTCGTGTAGAAGTAGAACAGTGGTTTCCGTTTCTTGCCTCACATTATTAGAACACAAACTAAGATATCCACGACTGTTTCTTTCTATAAAATACTTTGGACTAGAGGAACCACGAGCAGAATGAATAGATTGGCGAGTAGGGAAGAGATCTGCATAGAGTAAGCAAATTTTGCAGGGTTCATGATCCAATTTTAGTCCAAGAAATTCCCTGGATTTTCAAAAACTGGGGAGAATCCCAGAAACTGGTTGAGGTAGCAGTTAACCATTGCTTGATTGAGAAGAACTTTTGTTTTGCAATCTTGATTCGCTGTTTAATTAAGTGTATACTCACTGCTGTCACAAACCAGGAACCTAAACTATGATTATCTTCACGTTTCGAGCAACGGTAACAGTAGCAGTACTATCTTCTATTTGTCTTGAGCAATCTGAAGTTAATAAAGCTTCTTAATCCGAAAATTAAAATTGAGAATACTGTATGTAAGAACTAAGTTACCAATAAGAGGTTTGAGCATGTTTGATTGGCACAGTCAGCATCCAGCTGAATTTACCAAAGATAGATCTCATACTTGTGTAGTTCAGAGGAATGGAAGTCAAAACTTTTGAAACATATTTTGTTATTCCCTAATGTTGTCTGCAAATAAATTTAGTTTCATAAAATTCTGAATAACCATTTGGTTCAGCCGGATTCTGCTGAGGTAGAACTTCGTTGTTTTGGTCCATGATCCGTGCGATATGAACTGCGAGATCCCTGCAAAACAGATAACGGCGGGCTGAGAATTGTTTCCCGGGAGGCCCCTCCGATGCTCAAGTCAGTATTTTCGTAGGGTTTTTAGGCTGCTGTAAACAGAGGAAAGTAGGGTTGAACTCTCGTACCTGAATCATGGAAGAATAGTATATTATATACATGGAGTTACCGCTAGGTTTAGGTCTTTACATGAGTCGTTGTGTTTGCATAGGAGTCTATCTCCTGATGGGCCGGACAGGCCGAGATGAATGTGTGAAGATGGGTCTGGACCCTGCACAGCCGACCCGACCACCATTCATAGTACTTACGAAAAGCTTTTAAGGGATTTACAGATTCTTCTCATGCAATTAGTTTAGTAGTACTAGTACATGGTAAGTGATTTAATGTTTTCCCACTCCAAATCCTTCCATTATTTTATATAATTATATTCCATTAAACAACAAATGATAACATAATTTACATCAACATATTAATTAATTAATTAATTAATCAATCAATTAATTTTTATAACTTCTTCTATTTACATTAATGTATTAATAAATTAATTAATCAATTTTTGTAACTTTTATTTTAGAGAATTAATATAAAATTTTCATTAATTTTCGGAGAAAATAAAACTATTATTCTGTACAGAGTTAAGATTTGATCAATCTTGTACATTACAAACTCATAGTTTCTAAGCTGGAATTACATTCATTGATCCAAAAAGAGATTTAGCTTATTTGGTTCACCGACATAAATAAATAAGAAATAGAACGATAATTCTTTAGAAATAGAACATATAAAAAATATATAGAATATGTATTATTTAGTTTATTCTTAAAAAATTTTATTAAAAAGATATAATGCTAATATTTAGTTTAAAAATATAAATTTAAAATGAAAAAAAAATATCAAAATATTTATAATTGTTGCGGCTGCTTTGTATCGACACAGAAGAAGAAAAGTAAGCCTTTTAGTCGGTTTCTCATATTTGGAAGTATTGGTAGAACCCAACCCACCATCCATCCAATGGGCTGTCTCATTCTTATCCTCGCTCTTCTCTAAACAGGCCGCCTCAAACTTGTCCAATGACCATCTTTCTCGGCTCATACATAGTTTGAAGGTGCACCATGTTCTCAAAGTTTTTATGAAAATTTAGTCTTTTTTTATTTATTTTTATTTTTAAATTCAGTCAAAAATATATTTTTTAATTTATGTTTTATATTTTTAGTTTTGATTTCTCTTGGTTCTATGAAATAAATAAATATTTAATATTTATTTTTGATAAGGAATATAAATAACTTAATTTTATTTTATAATTAATTTTACCCATAATTTTCAATAAATATTAATTAGATATTAAAATAAAATTTATTTATTTACAAAAATTATTTAAATTTTTATTTAATATATAATTATTAGACATCAACAGTCAAATAAATTTTTATTTTTATTTTAAAATATAAACTAAAAACGACAAATAAAAATTAAAAACCATAAAAAAGTAGTACGTGACGTCTTTTCACTTGTTATTAAGACAACCGAAATTTATGTATATAATATATATATATATATAATGAATTAATGAACAATTTCTTTACAAAAATTTTTTTGTTACATAGAATAGATTTAATAAATTCTGAATATAATTAGTGATTCTGTTCATTTAAGAGGTAATTAAGATAATTTGTTGTGACGTAAGATATTAACGAAAAATCTTAGGTTAAACAATTATTAATTATATATACCTTACTATTAATTGAAATAATATTATGAAATGAAGATGTTACATAAACAAAATGTTATAGTAAATTTTATATTTTAGTAATTGAAAAAATAAAATATGCTTTCAACGTGTTTATATTTTTACCAAATAAGATAATCTTTTTATTAAAAATGGCAAATAATAAACAGATTATTCAACCACTCGTCCTTTAAAATCTTTAATTAAAAGAATACTCGATTTTTTCAGTGTCCCTCTATTAAAAACCTATGGGGCACCACGCCCAAATATCAGACAGCTCTATTATACGAATAACAAAAAAGTGTGATGCGTAGGGTGGAAACTTGAAACCACTGTTTTGTTTACTTCGTATAGCAGCAAGGTAGAATCAAACGTGACAACGAGGAGTGACTTAAGTGGTCTACCTTTCTCATGTAAGGCTCTCATTTATAAGAGTTCTTAAGTTCAAGTTATCTCAAAAGAGGAGAAATGAGATATTTTTCTAAGCCTTTATTTGAATCCTTAATTGCATAAGAGAAAGGAAAGGAAATATTAAAAGAAAAAGAGGAGAAAAGAATGAAAGAGAAATGTCATTTCCTTTTTTTGTTTGTTTTCCTAATTTATCAAAGGAGGGAATTGAATGAAAAAAATTTTGCAAGACCTTTATGCCCTTGATTATAGAGCTTGTTTATCTTTACTTGTTAGATTTAATAAGAATACAATGGTAATTTACTTATATTAAACTTATCTTGTCTTGAATTTCCCCTTCTTTTCTACCAATTTGGTGAAAAATACTTTTGGCCCAAATTTCTCTTCTATTCCTATTTATTTTTTCCCTTTCCCTTTGTTTATTTTTATCCAAACAATGGAAACTAAGAGAAATGCAATTATCTTCCTTTCTTTTCTCTTGCTTTTCTTTTCTCTTGCTTTCCTTCCATCCAAACAAAGGCTAATTGATAATACTCTAACTTTGTAGTAAAGTTCTTTATTCGAATCAATTATAGACGTCTCACTTCCAACAACAAAACAAAAGCTTAAGTTACTAGAAAATTTGAATGCTATTAGAAACTTGATGTTGAGCAAGGTGATCAATCTAGAGGTTCTAGATTTACCTCCTCTTAAGACTCTTGAGATGAGATCTTATTATTAGAATTAATCCGACTAATTTGAGTAAAAAAAAGGCAGAATCAAACGTATTTTTCGAGTTAGCTTGAGTAATGTCAGAAAATAAATCACAGTGGACAAATAGATTAGCCTTATGATATCAAAATCTCTCTTGTAGGGAACTTTCTTTTTCTAGCTTACGACTGGGAGCTCTAAAAGTAGGGACATTAGGAGGAAAAAGAGGAGACGGCTCTCAAGGGCTTTTGACGCACCACTTAGCGAAGAATAGAATGCATCAACGAGTAATTTACCCGTACGTTAGCTTCAGCGGTCATTTCAATGGAGTAAGCGAACAGATTCCAAAAGGCACAAGAAGATACAAGAGAATGCACAAAGGTTCTATATCAAAACATCTCGGACGGGCCAACTTATCGGTTTTGAATCTTTTGATATTAATCTTGGGATCCCCACCCACGCCCATGCTCTGTCTCCGTCTTCTTTTACTAGTAATTCAAAATTGAGTTTAGGACGTTCTCAATCTCTACACTTACCTCTCCCCTTGAAAACAATTCTTATATTCTTGTTAAGTTGATACTTGGTAGTGTTAGTTGCTCTTCAATCCATGAAGCTCCTCGCTCGCAAACTGCAAGTACTATTCGACGATGCTCCTTTCTCTACTTCCTCTAATAATCACTCCACCAACAATAATACGACTCCACAACCGTCAGCATCCTCAAACCCAGTAAACTTCGACTCCTCTATGGCCTTGACTGTCTTAGTCCTCTTCACTGCACTCTCCTTCATTGGCTACTTGTCCATCTACATCCGAAGATTCTCCAACCAAGACCAAACCGACCAACTCTCTTCTTACCGCCGCCATCCACCAACGCGCAAAGGTCTAGACCGAGAGATTATAAAGGCACTGCCGGTGTACCCCTACTGTTATGTGGAAGCTAAGTACCAGATGGAATGTGCCATTTGCCTAGGTGAGTTTGAAGATGAAGAGATTGTTAAGTTGATACCTCAGTGTAGCCACATATTCCACTCAGAGTGTATAGAGACGTGGCTTATGGTGAACGTGACTTGCCCTGTTTGTAGAGGAACCAAGTTCTCCAACGGCGGCGATGGTGGCGGTGGGTTAAGTTTAGGAGGGAGCACTGTTGATGAAGGTGTGGGTGAGAGATCAAGGGCGGAGGGTGCTGATACGTGGATAGAGGTTACAGACGTGGGGACATCGGGGATGTGTTCTAGTGTAGGTGATCGGACAGTCTTACCAAGTACGTGTCGCCTTTGATGTATAAACGTGTATTTGTAACTATCTTTAAATCACAAATTTAATTAATTACCCTGTGGGGGTGTTGGAACATCGTTGTCGGTGTCAACTCATTTTGTTCAATGAGTTATCCGAGGCTTTCTGGAAGTATCTAAACCAACCAGCTCTTCTGTCGTGTCGTATTACGCCATTACTGCTACTTAACGTGTTTTAACCAGCGACTGACACACAGACAGAGACAGGTCACTTCCCGATGTTTCTTACAACGAGCCAATGTCTTTTTCTTTTTTCTTTTTCTTACGAAGGGTCTTAATTACGAACTATTCATACTTAAATTAATTTCCACTTGTAATGGATCGTTCTTCTTCTTTTTGTGAGAGGTAAAGTTTATGTTCATATGAAGAGGGTTTGAATCGCGATCTCTTAAGTTAAGAACATCTCATACTGCTTGGAGTTAACGAGCCAATGTCTCTCTTAACGTGGGAGGGCGGTGACTCTCGTTTAAATAGATAGTTTGTGTTCGTTTAGATTATAACGCTTTAAAATGATTAGAACAAATTTTAATATTTTTTAAATTTAATCCCAAATTAACATAATACTAATGAGATATAAAAATATCTCGTTAATTAATGTTATTTATTTTTTATTTTTACTTATTTGTGTTTTTATGAAAAAATTAATTGAGTATATACATTGAAAATATTTCAGAAGATATTAATACATCTTCCTGAGTTTTTACACTCCCTTGCCAAAGCATCCAACAACCGCTAACATCATACTTATCCAAAACGACCACGCTTCTAAGCCACTACATTAACAAACGACGACGACGCTTCAAGTTTTATAATATCAAATATGACCTACTTATTTTAATTAAATTAAATTTATAATAAATTTAGACTTTCCTGATATCTTATTAGTCTAACTTAATTGCAATTAATTTAATAATTTAACTAAAATAATCTAATTCAATTTTAATTACACTTCATTTAACTAAAAAATCCTACGATAACAACAAAAACTCGGTAAAAGTTCTGCTGAAATGCAAGGTCTAAAGAGCTTTAGTACTACGCAACTTTAATTGTTTACGATGGGCTCACATAACATATATACATATATATGTAAGATATATATATATATATATATATATATAATAAAGTAATAATAATTAAAATAAATAGGCATAAAAGATAATAATAATAATATATATAATAGATAAATATGAATAAAATATAAAAATAAATAATGCAATAAATGTATAACAAGATAAAGAATACAAATAAAATAAAAAATAAGTAAATAAATGCACAAACAAAAAAGAAAACAAATAAATGAAAAAATCAAATAGTCATCATGAGAAAATATTTAGGCTAAGTAAAAAAAATACTTAAGATAAATAATTAAGGGAAAGTATTATGTATAAATGTTTAAGTTAAATACAAGATATAAGGCTCAAAGAACAAAAAGTTCAAAAAACATGTGAGAAAAAGAATGACTTTTTTATATGAGATCCTTTATCTGTATTATTTATTAAATTAAAATAATATTATTATAAGGAAGGGATTTGAGCATTTAATATTTTTCAAGCCTAATTTTAAATTTGATTCAAAACATAAAATTTAGACCAAATTTGTAAAGCCTTCATAAGAACTAATAATTTCGAGAAATTAAGTGTTTATTTGAAGATATAAAAATTGTTAATCATTTGCAATAAAATAAAAGTTAGATTATAATATTGTAGAATGATGAGAACAAATTTTAATATTTTAAAATTCTTCAAATTTAATTCTAAATTAACAAAACATTGATGAGATATAAATTATATCTCACAAGTTAAATGTCACATTAATATTGATGTATCACTTATTTTCTTAACTTTCATTCATGTAGGTTTTATAATACTGATAGAACATACTTATTTTTAATTAAATTAAATATATAATTAATTTAATTTAATTGTAATTAATTTTAATAAATTAACTAAAATAATCTAATTTAATTTTAATTAACATCATTTAATTAATATTCCTTAATTTTTGGCTGTTTCCCCCATTCCAACCTATATATCAGCTTCTTTCTCTTTAACTTTTCAACGAGTTTTCCTTCTCATTATCCTTTGTTCCTTTTTAACTAACCTATCCTTTTTCTTTTAGTACTTTTCCTCCTAACTTTGCTAATAAACTGTTATCCATTTACTCCAGGATGCTACTCTCAAAGGCTTTTCATGGATAAAATTCCCCTATTACTAATGATAAAAATATGGGCAAAACTCCAATAAAAACAATATGGCCTGGTTGATGTGTTAGTAAATGAAGAAAAAGTGATTTTCTTCAAATTTGGAACTCAACACAATTACAAAAGATAAGTGGGTCCATGGCATCTAAACGATAAGCCATTGTTTATTCAAAGGTGGAGACTATAAAGGTATATGTATGATCTTAGATTAAACCAAGTACTAGTTTTGATGAATATATATCATATACCTTCAGAATATTAGACTGGCAAGTACCAAGGGACTAAGCTAACTACTAAACTATGTTGGAAAACCATTATGTCTTGATGAGTCTATAACAGCTATAAACAAAATGAGTTATGTTAAAGTATGTGTTCTAGTAGACATCCAATATGATCTCCATGATGCAATAACATTGCTAAGATTTTAAGTGAGAGTGATAAATTGTTAGAAGATTCTATCATTGTTTCTTATGCTTGGGAGACCTTATTAGTCCCTTTCAAAGAAAATATGGAGGCCCTGCTAAACAGCGACGAATCCAAGATTTTAGTCTTGGGGAGGCAAGGAACTTAAACCACAAACGTGTCATTCATACATAGTTAACAAAGTATTCCTAACAAAAAAAAGTCACTAAAATGTTTTATACATTAATTTATCCTAAATAAAAAGTTAAACTAAAAAAAATTACTTCAATGTTGAAGTCGAAGTAGTGCACGACGCTCCTTCATATCATCAAATTCATCTATAATTGAATCTGTATCAAAATTTTCAGCTATTCTCCTTTCAGTGTAAGTGATGAGACAATCTGCAAGATATTCATCTTCCATCCTATTTCTGAGCCTATTTTTAATAATCTTCATAGCAGAGAAAGATCGCTCGGATGTTGCAGTTGAAACAGGAAGAGTTAGGAGCAAGCGAATCAAACGATCAATCAAAGGATAAGTCAAAGACTTTCTTGTTTTCACCAATCCTTGACAAAGATCAGAAATTGTTGATAGTTGCTTCAATTCACAATGATGAGGGACATCAAGCTCGTAATGTTGTGCTTGTATTCTCAAATGCAACTTTTCTTGCTCACTGAAATCATCTGGATAAAACTTATTCGCCAGTTC
>JANZLX010000212.1:4205997-4217078 GCA_025531955.1 Erythroxylum orinocense
TTTATGTGATTTATATTTAAAAATAATTTATTTATATTTTTATTTATATAAAAATATATACAAACAATTAAAGAATAATTTTTTTTATATTTTCTATTTTCATCAATAAAAATTTTATTAAATTTTATTAAATTTATTATTAATTATATACAATTTATTATTAATTATATAAAAATATTATTTATTTATTTATTTATTTATTTTATTCTATGCGATTTATATATAAAAATATTTATTTTAATTTTTATTTATATAGAAATATATATAAACAATTAAAAAATAAATTTTAAAAATATTTTCTATTTTTAATTAATAAAAATTTTACTTATTTTTATTAATTATATACAATTTATTATTAATTATATAAAAATTTTATTATTAATTATTTAATAAATTTTATTATATTAAATTTTGATTTATATTTAAAAATAATTTATTTATATAGAAATATATACAAACAAGAATAATTTTTAATATATTTTTTGTTAATAAAAATAAATATATAATTATTATTTAATTGTTTGTATATTATTATATTCTATTTAATACAATAATATTATGATTTGGTCAGAATTGGTATTAAGAAGAATTATTTAGGGTATATTAGGTAGTATTTATTTATTAGTTTACGTTCTATCCTGAACCCTCCAAATCGGAGGTTTCTTATTTTCACTGTTTAAAATGGAATGGAACGTAACATAAAACCTTTCGCTTTCATCCCATTCCATTATGAAACTCTCAAACAAACGATGGAAATATGTTACGTTCCTATTATACTTTACGGATAAAAAAGTAACCGTTGTGGATGAGAGAGATGCTCTAATCTCTCTCTAAAACTCTTTCCTTCATACATTTCACTTTGCCTATTACTTGTTTGTTAAAAGTCCTCCATACAACGTTGGTTTCAAACTTCTTAACACACTATTCACTGCTACCGTCCTTTGTCTTCGCAAGCTCCTGCGTTGACCATGGACATTCAATTCCCATCCACATCCTTACTGAACTGGCAACAATCAAACCCATCCCGCGATGACCTCCACGCTCAGACCACTATTGGACACGTCGCTAAGAAGGTTCGGATTCGTGAAAGGGAAGAAGATCCACCCCCACAAAGCATTGCTCTTGCCCACTTTCCCCACAGTTACAGTGCCGCAGTTTCTGGGCAATCTCACACAACAGAGGCAGAAACACTTACCTGGCCAGATGAGGACCCTATGGAGGTTGAGGAGGGTGACATTACTCTGGTGCAAGGCACACTTGGGCTAAGCATCGAGCTATCCAACTCCCTCAAAGATTGTCTCCACAAGCGATGGGCTAATGCGGTTGTGGTCAAATTGTTGGGCCGCCGCATAAGTTTCGACATGCTCAAACAACTACAATTCCTGTGGCCCCTTTCAGGTGCGATGAAGATCATTGATTTAGATAATGAATTTTTCTTGATTAACTTTGTGCAGGAGGAAGACTACCTCAACGCCCTTACAGGTGAGTCGTGGGTGATCATGGGACATGCCCTCTCAGTACAGGATTGGACACCTTCCTTCCGACCGTCCTCCGGTGAGGTCTCCTATGTGGTCACATGAGTCTGCTTCCTAGAACTGTCGGTAGCGCTCTACCATCTGACTATCCTCCGCGCTCTAGGCAATCTGCTTGGTCGCACCATCCGCATCGACAATACTACCTAGCAAGCCCAGCGCGACAAATACGCCCGAGTGGCCGTGAAAATAGACCTGCACTCACTCCTTCGTTCCATGGTAGAATTAGACGGCGAGAGGATTAAGGTTGCCTACGAGGGCCTCCTGCCTATTTGCTTTGCATGTGGCCACACTAGACATGAAACAGAGTTGTGTTCCCACCGACCGTCGCCTTCCTCTGCTCCCGCCGCGCCTTTGGACCCACAGCCACCGGTTGTCCCAACAGAAGCTCCTTCCCCGCCCCACTTACCCGCCTCCCCAATAGCTAGGTCCCCATCTCCTTCTGTGGGTGCAAATCCCGATGATCTCTACGGCCCTTGGATTCAAGTCTGGCGGCGTCCTTCCCGTAATCCCAACGGCACTAAGACGGTACGTGATCGGCACCGTCTTAACATCACCGTACTACCCTCGGGGTCGCGATTCAACCCCCTTGCCGCTATAAACGCATCTCCTTCCACCCAGCACCCTGCTCCCATGTCCCCGCACGCCCCAGAACCTTCTCGTCTCAGTCGCGGTTTCACAAGTTCTAAGACGACGCCGCTCCAAGCTAACGGGCGAGCTTCACACTTGAATGGGCCTCCCACTCCACGTGGGCCACGCGCCCATCCGGTTGGGTCTGGCTCCACCCCTGCCAATCCGAGCCCATTCCCTCCCCCAACAGCTCCTCTGACCCAAGGCCAACCTCGCCTACCCCCTGGCCCAGCCCAGCTCCCCCCCCAAGCCCTTAACCATTCAGACAAGGGCCAAAAGCCCAATGATCCCTCCCATCCCACCCACAACCATATCGCCATCACTTTGCCCTCTCATTCCAAGGTTATTTTCCACGACACCTCGGTTGTCACTCCTCCCCCTGACGCCACAACCTATACTGGAATGGAAGAGGACCCACTGAGCGACCTAGAGCGCACCTCACTCGGCACCACGGTACACCTTCTTCCCCCATCTAGGCTCCCCGACCCTCCGGTAATTCCTTCGTCCGTCCCTGATGCCACTATTATCCTTGATTCCCCCATGAATGAAATAACAGCGGATACTGGGAGTTCACCTGCTGAGGGACCACTTTGTGATGGGGCTAGCACCCCTGCCTCTTAGCCCTATCCTTTTCTCTGTTGTTTTTTGTCCATCCTTCTCTGGAACTGTCAAGGGGCTGGGGGCAAATCCTTCCACCCTATTCTTAAGAATTACATCCGCACTCACAAACCGATACTGGTAGTTTTGCGGGAACCCCGCATCAGTGGTGCTCGAGCCCAACAAGTTATCAAGAACTTGGGTTTCAACCAGTCCTTCCGAGTAGAGGCCATAGGCTTCTCCGGCGGCATCTGGCTTTTATGGAATAAGGACACCCCTATTCAAATTTTGATAACCCATCAGCAATTCATTCATGTGAAGATCCAATGGACCCATACTCTGTTCGTGTTCACTGCTATCTATGCCAGCCTGACCTACTCTCTTCAACATTTCTTGTGGGACCACTTACAGCACATTGCCCAGTCTACAGCTCTCCCTTGGCTTTTGGGAGGTGATTTTAACGCCAAGTTGGACTGCGAGGATCAATGAGGTGGCTCCAACCACCACTCAAGAGTGAGCCCTTCCTTTCGCGACTGCATCCACTGCTGTCAACTGCACGATTTTGGCTTTATTGAACCTAAGTTCACCTGGCGACGCGGCCAACTTCACGCCTGCCTTGATCGTGCTTTCTGCTCTAATCCATGGTTGTCAAAATTTCCCTACACAACTATTCATCCCTTTCCCTTCCTGAAATCTGATCATTGCCCTCTCCTTGTCACCTTCGCGCATCCTTCGTCTCCTCCCCCTTCCCCTCGGGCTTTCTGTTTTCAGTCTGCGTGGTTGACCCGTGACCAATTTGGCCAAACTGTCAAGGACAATTGGCATCCCCATATTTTGAATATTACTACTAAGCTCGGCCATTTGGCTACACAACTTCAACAGTAGAACTCTACCACTTTTGGGAACATTTTTCACCACAAAAGGCGACTCATGGCTCGCCTTCGGGCCCTTCAAACCCACCTAGATGCCGGGGATTCTGCCTCTTTGTGTGACCTGGAGGCGTACTTTCAGCAGGAATTTGAACAGGTACTCGTTTAGGAGGAACTGTTCTGGCACCAAAAATCGCGTTGCTAGTGGCTCGCGCAGGGGGACAGAAACACTAAGTACTATCACGCGGCCACTATGGGACGCTGACGGTCCCTGCAATATCACTCCCTCCGTGAAGAACACGGGTGTGAAAGTTCAGATCCCGGTGACATTCAATGCATCGCCCGCAACTTCTTTGCCAACCTCTACACCACTAGCCAGTCCGCCCCACCACCCCCTTTTCCTCTCAGTTTTCCCCTCTCCCGCTCCAGGCCCGTACGGATTTGCTCAAACTTATCTCTCCTGACAAAGTCAAGATTGCTTTCTTTGATATGAATCATCATAAGGCACCGAGCTTCAACGGTCTCACTGCGCTTTTCTTCCAATCCCAGTGGGAACACATTGGGCCCGATCTCGTCCTATTCATTCAAAAAACCTTTAGGTACAAAATCTAGGAGCAAGCCCTGAATCGTACTATCTTGGTCCTCATTCCTAAGACCCCCTCCCCGCAGTCGATTACGCAGTTCCAGCCTATTGCTCTGTGCACGGCCCTATATAAGACTATAGCTAAAGTGATTGTCAAAAGACTGAAAACCCATCTCGACAAAATTGTAGCCCCCACCCAATGCAGGTTTGTCCCGGGCTGGCACATTGTTGATAACATCATCATCGCCCATGAGGTTATTCATTCCATGCAGAGGAATATCGGTAAAACCGAGTTTCTGGCGGTTAACGTAAACCTGGAAAAAACCTACGATCGACTTTCTTGGACTTTTATCCTTGATACGCTCATCGCTGTCGGACTCCCGAATTCCCTCATTAATCTTATGATGAAGTGTGTTTCCACAGTGACTATGCAGGTTAACTGGAATGGAGCCTTAGGTGATGTTTTTACCCCTACCCGAGGTCTCCGTCAAGGTGACCCGCTTTCACCTTATCTGTTTGTGCTTTGTATGGGGCGCCTTGGCCATCTCATCACGCACTCCGTGGCCCGTGGACGCTAGTCACCTATCACTTTAAGTCGCCCAGGTCCCACCATATCCCACCTGTTTTTTGCTGACGACCTCATCTTGTTCTCAGAAGCTTCTCTTGAGCAGGTTTCCATTATTCGGGTCACCTTGGATTCTTTTTGTGTCGTGTCGGGACAACGCATTAGCCAGGATAAATCCCGTCCCTCCACGACGCGTACTCTTAGTCGAGCACTGGGTTTCAAACAAACCCTGGATCTCGGTTGATACCTTAGAGTTCCCCTACTTCACGAATAAGTCACTAACAAGACTTACCAGTATTTGATCGACAAAGTCCAGCACCGCCTTTTAGAGTGGCAAGCCAACTTCTTGTCTTTTGCGGGCCGCCTCACTCTAATCCAGTCGGTCATCTCTGCGCTCCTTACTTATACGATGCAAACAGTTCACCTTTCTCGGAGTTTGTGCGATGCTTTGGAGAAGAATATACGTATCTTTTTATGGGGCTCCTCCCCCGGACATAGGAAGCTTCACCTTGTTCACTGGGATCAAGTCTGCCAACCGAAGGAGTTAGGTGGATTAGGGATTCGGAACATTCGTGTCACCAATGACACTTTGCTTACCAAATTAACCTGGGCTCTGATCACTAAACCCAATGCTTTGTGGGTCCAAACTTTATCGGCCAAATATAAGTTTGATGTCAATCATATCCCTCATGCTCTCCCTCCAACCGGTGGCTCTATGGTATGGAGGAGTATCAAGGCCATTTGGCCCTATGTGATTAACGGCATGCGCTGGATGATCGGCGACGGGTTTCAGACTCAGTTTTGGATGGACCCCTGGGTCGCCAACGAGGATTCCCTTATCCAGCATGTTAATAATCCTGTCCCTTCCACAAAACTTGACCGTCGCGTTCACCAATTCCTGGACAACGCTGGTAATTGGGATTGGCCCCAATTTTAACCTTTCCTCCCTTCCTCAATCTGACGGGCCATTGCGAGAACTCCCCCCCCCCCAAGCCTTACCTCGGAGCCGACAAACTCCAGTGGGAACCATCACCTACTGGGACCTTCACTACAGCTTTGGCCTATTTTATAATCATTGAGCACCCGTGGGCCCAACTCGACCGCTTATGGAAGACCATTTGGCATTGGCCAGGCCCACAGCGTATCCGCACTTTTCTTTGGCTCTTTGCTCAAGACCGCCACCTCTCCAACCAGCAGCGCGCTCGCAAGCATCTCACTACAAGCTTGGATTGCTATCACTGTCGGCTGGAGGAGTCCTCGCTTTATGTTGTTCGTGATTGCCCCAAAGCGCGACATCTTTGGCTTACTTTTCCCTGCCACGCCCTCCCTTCCACTTTTTTCACTACCACCCATCAGGAATGGCTCACTACTAACCTCCAGACCCATCAGTTGTTTCGGGCTTTGAATGGGCAGCTATCTTTGGGACAGCCTGTTGGTTCCTCTGGACATGGCGGAATCAGGCCCTTTTCGACCCTCAGTTCTCCTAGCCGGTTTCTCCTGTCACTATCATCCTCAATCATGTCCGCCTGAGTTCCCAGGCCTCAGCTTCGCTTTGTTGCGCCCGTCTGGCCCCTCGCACACGACCTGCACAATTTATTGTGTGATGCCCGCCCACTCCTGGGTGGGTCAAACTGAATACGGATGGGGCGTGTTGCAACGACACCTCCCCCGCTACTGTAGGAGGTCTCATTCGAAATAGCTCTGGTGATTGGCTAAGCGGTTTTGCTCAGAATATAGGCCGCTGTTCCCCAGTTTCGGCTGAACTCTGGGGCGTCTACTCGGGTCTTCAGCTAGCCTGGACCCTCGGTTTTCACCGCGTGATACTTGAACTGGACTCTATTGTGGCTCAAGAGCTCCTCTCTGATGCCTCACATTGCGCCTTGTCTCTCAATCCTTTGATCTTGGGCATCAATGAACTTCTCATCCGAAACTGGGTGGTTATTCCTCGCCACACCTATCGAGAGGGTAACCGGTGCGTTGACTAGCTCACCAACCATGCTTTTACTTTAGGTCTCGGGCTCACCACTTTTGATAGGGCACCATCTGGGTGTGTCACTCTCCTTTTAGAGGATATGGCCGAGGTTAGTCTCCCTCGGCGGATATTGTAATTTGTGCTTTTTCCGTTGTATATATATATATATATATATATATATGTTACGTTCCATCCCCTTCCATCCCTAACCCCTCAACCAAACAGGGCCTTAAAGCTACTCCACTTTTGACAATCCTTTGTTTTTTGATCATTCTCTTATCGTAGTACATTTTTCAAACAATTTTACAAAATGAATGTCCATCTTCAATTTTAATAACTGCCTGGTAGATATAGATGGATTTGAGGAAGTTGTACAAAGACGTCTTATTCAATAAGCTCAAGGAAACAAACCTTTTATAAGTATAAGGAAGCTTCTTAAAATGAAAAAGGAGCTTAAGACCCCCAATTGTAAGAAGGTTCGTAACACTTATCAGTTTGTTTATGTTGTAAAAGATACGCTAAATAGAGCTCGATTGTAACTCTATTAAAATCTAACTAACTCTGACCTCTAAGTAAAAGAAAAATATGCACTTTAAAACTACATTCAATAGCAGTAAATGTTAATCATTCCCTCTTGATGCAAAAATGTAAAGCACTTTAGTTAAAGGATTGAGATAAGAACACGTTCTCTGACAAATCATTGTTATCTAGAAGTAACACTAATAACATTGTTTCCTTAAGGAATGGTACCGATATTATCTCCTTACAAATTGTTATGCTCCAAGAAGCATTATCTTTCTTCTCCAATGCTCTGGGATCTCCTACATTTGGAACTTCCTCTATTCAACTTCTTAAGTCCATCATCCAAGATCAAATCATATCTCAAGAAGCTGTTAGGCAATAAAGGGAAAAATACAAATGAAGCATAGGAGTAATTAAAGATATCGCACAAACTTCTTGTCTTTCACCTCAAATAAAACAAAAAATTTAGCTACTTAAATAGACTCAAAGTAAACCAACTAAGCTAAAACCAAGCAACTAACTAGGAAGTGGGTAAATAGCCCAAGTATATCACTTACTTAAATAGAAAATAAACATGTTGTTTGACCAAGAAGTTACAAAACCCACCAACAACTAACTAGCAATTTTGAAGCATTTGCTAGCACTCCCCATTGCTTCAAAATTTCATGGATGGAGCACTTCCCTCTTAATATAATGCACTTCTCATCACCTTCTTCAAATTTGTTAATGCACATTATCATCAACTTATAGATATTAGAGCACATCTCTCCATAGTGCACTTCTCACTAACATCTCTAAAAAAGAGTTTCTTCTTATGCCATGTTTGTTTCTTCTTCATTTCAAAATCTATAGTCTTTTTGTAAATGCCCAAATCTCTTGCACTTGCAGTGCTACGGTTTTCTTTTGTGCCAACAATCCTTCTCTTAATGGTCAGGCTTCTTACAATTTGTACATTGGAGAATTTTACTTTCACTCTTTGAAGAGGAACTCTTGACCATTTATGCTCCTTCGACCCTATCACCGTTTTCTCCGTCCCTCATTATTCTTCTTTGGTCAACAACTTGAAGAGTGTTTTGTAACTCAACGAAGGTTATATCTGATAGATCTTTAGTAACTTCAAGAGATGAAATGTTTAACTCGTACCTTTCGAAAGCATCACAAGGAGCTTGTCTACAACTCTTTGAGTAGGAAATTCTTTACTAAGGAACTTGATTTGATTGACAATAGAGATAAGTTTACTCCTATATTCCTTGACACCTTTAGAATTCTTCATTTTTGACATCTCAAATTTCTTTTTAAGATTCAAAATTTGCATCATCTTAGTTTGAGTGCTGCCCTCAAATTCTTCATTTAGTTTCTTCCATGTTTCTTTAGGAGATTCATATGTCATTGTACTTGTGAAAATTTCTTCTGTCACAATCGAATGGAGGCAAGAAAGAGCTTTCGGTTTCTTTGTCCTTTCTTCATCATTCTTCTTGATTTAGTTTAGGGTTGGATTTTGCAAAAAAGGTGTAGACTCAAACTTACTTTCAATAATCTCCTATAAAATAACAACTTGTAAATAGGACTTCATTTTGATAGTCCAAGAGTGGTAAATTTTTCAATGAAAATAGGAATTAGAATAGAGAAATTGTTTAATGTCATTGCTAGAGTTGAACACTCACATCCATTTTTAAAAAAAGGTTTTGCTACTCAATCCTTACAAGCTAAAAAAAATTGGAGCTCTAATACTAATTTTTTAAGGAACAGAGGAAAAAAGACGAATGAAGTAGAGGAGTAATTAAAGATACCGAACAACTTATTGTCTTTCACCTCAAATAAAACCAACAATTTAGCTACTTAAATAGACTCGCAGTAACCCAACTAAGCTAAAACTAAGCAACTAACTAGAAAGTGGGTAAACAACCCATGTACATCACTGTCACTACTTAAATAGAAAATAAGCATGTTATTTGACCAAAAAGTTAAAAAAAAACCCACGAAACCCACTAAAAACTAACCAACAATTTTGAAGCATTGGCTAACAAAGGCTAGTATACTTTCTTGACCTTTTAAAGTAGATATTGAAAGAACCTTATTTTCTCTTAACCCGACAAAGCACTAGGATTAGATGGCTTGAATATTTTCTTCTTTTAGAGAACCTAGCCACTTACCAAGACTTTAGTGGCTGAAGTTGACCATGAGTTCTTTGAGAATGGGAAAATGTTGAAGGCAATATAAATAAGACTTTCATATATCTCATTCCCAAAGTCCAAGTTCCCAATATACTTAAGGAGTATATGGGAATTACACAAAACAATGCAATTTGTAAGATCATTTCTAATCTCATCGTGGATAAACTGAAATTAGTACTACCATTAATCATTGATGAATCAATGGGTGCATTCATTAAAGGAAGATAAATAAGGGACAAAATTTTGCTTGCACAAGAATTGTTCAAGAACTATAACAAAAAGCATGTAAGCAAGAATTGTTAACTTAAAATAGATTTTCATAAGGAATTTGACTCTTCGATTTAAATCTCATCTTGAGCACTTTTAATGCATCAATGTTTCCCTATCTTTATAGGTTAGATAGAATAATGTATTGCGTTTGTATCTTATGATTTATTGATCAACATGGACCCAACTAGACTTATCAAATATTTAGGTGGTTATGAACTTATGATACATTGCTAGACGTTAATATTGATACATGAATATAAATTATGTATTTAAATAATTAAAAATAAATTAAAGAAGTTTAATTTATCTAATAAAAAATATAATTTATGGTTATAATTTATATCTATCATTTTGGGAACCTAAAGTGTTACATACAAAGAAAAGAGAAAAAGTTATTCAATCAAGTTGAACTTAATTTTAAAGTTTGAGAACTTTATAGTTAACTATAAGATATTTAATAAATAAGAACCAATATAAAATATTGAGTTTTATTTGGACATAGTTGACACTTAATTAGAAATAATTGAGATGTTAATTAAATTTTAATTAAAAAATTTATTTTAATTAAATTATTAAAATATCTATAACCTATTATAAATAGGCTTAGAGTTTTTAAAAAATAGCACTTTTTGTCTAACATTTTCTATAATAATTGTAAAATTTTCTCTAATAGTTTGATAGAAATTGTTAAAGATTGGGCATGTATATATGTAGCTCTGGCAGTTTAGATGAACTAATTTTAAAATTGGTTCTAAGAAAACAAGAATAGATTTAAATTTCGGAATAAAATACGAATTTTGATTTATGGTTTATTATATTTTAAATGTTAATCATATTATAAGAATTTTAAGTAATTTTAACTTTTAGAAATTTTTGTTCTTGGCATTCTTCTATGATCTCCTGTGAACCATTTTGCTTGAGTTCGCTTTATTCTACTGCCATTGATGTCAGTGCTAGACGAGTTCTCTGAGTCATTGCTGCTTAACTGTCCACAGACATAACGGTCTGCAAAAGTATCCTTGGAAGATCGAGTTTCATACATCACCCACAAACACCAACAAAATTCAGGCTATACATAAAGAATAATGAGATATACTTTCTGTTTCGGTGAAAAGCACTAAGCGCACTTGTCGTCTTTAGTTAACAAATATTTCCACAAACAACAATTTATTTTCCAATACAAAATTAGATGTAGGGATGGCAATTGTACCCGAACTCGATGGATACCCGATAAAATTACCCGATATGGGGGTATATGAAAATACCCGTTGAGTAACGGGGCGGGTATGGGAGGTATATGAAAATACCCGTCAGGTAACGGGGCGGGTATGGGGATACCACCTCCATACCTGTTTACCTGTTTAATA
>JANZLX010000212.1:4223801-4239736 GCA_025531955.1 Erythroxylum orinocense
AAATATATAAATTTCAAATAAATTTTGATTTAATAATTAAAAATATATAAAATAAATATTAGTTTATAAATAATAATATTTAAATTATTTATTTTTAAAAATAAAATATTTTATTAATATTTTATTAATAAATATTATATAAAATATTAAATAAATTTAAATAAAAATAATTTATTTTTAAGTTTTATTTAATTTATAATTATTATTAGTATAAAAATATTTATTATTATTTTAAAAACAAAAATTAAAAATTCACAATAATTATAAAAATTGAAGTAAATCAAATAATTAATTAAAAAATATTGGAAAAAGGGGGGAAGGAGAGGCGGAAGGGACAGAGATTTTTAAAAATTTTGAAAATTTTGCAAAAAGGTTCCCCTATTTTTAAAAATTTTCGGTACTGGACAGTATTTAATCGGTATTTTGAATACTGACCAGTGCCATTCGAAATGAACCGATACTAACCAGTATTTAAATCCGGTACAATCAAATCTTTATTTCATACCGGTTCTGGTACGAAACGATATCCATGTACACATTTGATTAATCTTAATTGAATATTGTTAACAGATATAATTTCATTAATGAATTACCATGTTCTAGTCGTCCTCTTTTCGATTTTTCTTTTGCGTTATCAGAGGAAACTATGGAGGCAATTAGTGTAGCCGGTTTCAATGGTGAGCCTTAGCGTTCCAGTGCTTGTACTTCGACAGCTATCGTTTATTGTATGGAAAATGATGATAGCATCTATTGCAAATTAACCAGCCATGCGAAGTTATTTACATGTAACTGAAATTTATACCATAATAAAAATAAAAATGAATTAATTATTATGTTAAAAAATTTTCTAAGTACAACTTAACCAAGCTTGTAATCACAAAAGGAAATCAACACAAATATTTGTTATCACCCCATTTCTCATGAAACTAAGAAAAAACAGTAAATACTGGTTCAACTCTGGCTCACACAAGTCATGCAATTCTCAGAAGAAGATTAAAACTAGAGACAGAAACTAAGTCGTTATGGACCTTTAGTCTATATCACAGTACGCCCTCTGAAAACCTTTGGAAGATGAGAAGTTGATCATTACAGAAGAACATGAAATCTTAAGTGTACGATGTCTCAACTTCAACACTCCAATCTTAAACCGAATTCTGGCCCTAATTAGGACATCTATTTCTGCTTGTCCTGACCTTTTCTCCAACCTGAGATCTCTGGACAAAGAGCTTGACAATGCCACGTCTCTGGACTCAAGCGTCGCATCTAGTCTACTTACGTTCTTCCGAGGTTGATAAAATGGCTCGAGGGTATTAAACGCCACGGTTTGGCCATGCACAGCCACCGTCACTTCGATGGAATCATAGTACATGGAGATTCTGCGGTTAGGATTGTGTGCCATTATGACAAGACTGAATGTGGCATTGATGCGGTTGGTGTTGATGTTGAAGTTTTTGATTGAGCCATCGTCAACGGTGTAAAAGATTCGTTTAGGCTTGATTGCTAGCCAGGTAATGAGCACAACTAAGCCGACTAGGACTATCAGGACAAGTATAACTATGGCAATGAGTCGGAGAAGGCTGGGGAATGTTGTCCTGATGGCCCGCGGTGGCCGGTTGGTGGTGGTATCGTTGGCCATGGGAAAAGGATTTGGTTTGCTGTGGCAAGTTGGGAATGGTCATTTAATAGGCAGAAAAGGGTAGGGAATAGTTTGATTGAGAAGTTATTGCCAGTGCAACATTCCAAATTTTTTCTTTAGTAGCAATAGACTTGTTGCTATCACCAATGTAATCATATAAAATGCAGAGAACGGCTTTGAATTTCCCTTTTTCATTATGATTGGAGCATTGTTTCTCTTTAACATTTCTTGTATGAAACTCAAGACATCTGAGGGATTCAGGTTCCATTGTTCTTTCCTTCAGAATGAAAGATGTAAGGTTCATTCCACATGTTCTCATGGTTGATCATGAAACGATGAAGAGTAAGGCAGGAATATGTGCTATAAGAAAAGAATTATCCATTTGCTTGTTTACCGGATAAGATTTCATGTACTTGGAATTCATTGCACGGCTTTTTGGAGGAAGATGTCATCTTATTAATATCTCAAAAGTTGAAGAGAAGAGGGAATCGAGTATGTGAATTCTAAACCACAATGGTCGAGCTGTTCTCGGTAGTCTACCTCTGCATACTTTACATTCTAAAGGAACTTGATACTAATCTTACGAGACTGCTCTCAGGAAACTGTGGCCCATATATCTACCAATGGTTCTTGCTTCAGTTCTAAGACATCCCAAAATCACTTTCTCGTTAACAATTCCTTCTTTGCTTTTTTGTTTTCCTCATCAATTGCACAGAGTGACATGACCATATTAAGTCACCCCTTAAGTCTCACTTTCTCTTGAACTTTGCTTCTGGTAATGTCTGTTTTATGAATATGCTTGGAATATATCTATCCAGCATTTAGTGATGGTGGTAATGGTTCTGAATTATGATCAGCTTTCTTTTCTTCATTTTAGCGTCGAATATATTATCCACACAAGTGGCACCAGCAAGGTTGTTTTACATGTCAAAAAGATTGTAAGCACTCACTGCAAAGGGTTTACTGACACAAGAATATCATAACTAAAATGGAAATAATCAGAAGGCATAATAACCATCGCACTAACTACAGAAATTGGGATTTTCCTACATTTTGTGCATTAATATCACTCATCTCTCTATTAGATATTTTTGTCCTTAGGGGTAATTTTGTCAATGTTTCATAAAATTAGACTAACATTAATTACAATTTTAGTTTTTAAATAAATTATCGGTTAAGCTATGCTATTTGATCCAGATAAAGATATTAAAGTGGCTCAATAAATTATTTAAATCAATGGGTCGAAGTTCGGGTAAAAAAAGGTCTCGATTAGTATGGACCGGGTCCATATCGGCCTTATGATGAGGAAGTCCGATATGGAAGCTGTACAAAGGTAAGATCTCCTGCAGTTACTCAAGATAGCTGTTCACGAGCATAAGGTTCCTGGCCCGTTAAGGAAGCTCAGAACTTGAGAAAATTGAAGAAAGGCCTTGCCCGTGAGTCGGTAAGCACTTTCCGCTAAAGGACTCGGAAGATTTAGAGGCATTTGAAACTTAGAATCGGCATCGAAATCAGATATGGAATCGAATCTAAGTATTCCGCGTTACCTTCGTTTTTGATCCTTTCACGGAACTCTGAGGTATATAATAAGGTCTCTTCTACTTACTTACACTCTCAACAATTCTCTACCCTTCTATGGAACTTTTCAGGTTGGCCTCTTTCAATATTCTTGCTCTTTCTACAGTAATTCCAAAACCAGGCGGCTTAATCGCAAATAAATAGCAAATCATCAATAAATCTCATATGCTAAATATGATTTCGAGCGTAATCGAGTTTATAGCTCTATTTTCCTAGTGATTTTGAGCTTGTGAGTTCTAAGCTCTTACATATACTGATTATGCTCCAGTTAAAGCATGTGGCTCCACACTCGCATTTGCTATGAAGTACTGATGCAATAGTTACAACAAAGCTTTGTCCATACAACTCTTAAAGCGCTTTTCCAAAGCAATAAGCTTCCTTATATTATAATACTGCTCTTCACATTTCATGTCCATGTCTCAAATACGGATTTCCCTTTTTCCTCAAACATGCATACATTACGCCATCCACTGAATCAATGAAATTTATACCGCTACACTTTTTCATTTATATAAAGAAAAGTATGAATTCAGCCATTATTTATTTCAAAATGTCTTGTTCAAATGAAAGATATAATTAATTCAACTTCATGAAGATGCAATTATTAAATTAGTGAAATTATAAAATATTGTGTTTTATATAATAGTGAGATTTCAACTTTGTCATTATATACAGAAATTGTTTCTTTTTTATTTATAAACTGTAATATTGTATCAAAGACTTTATAAACAGTAATAACAGCTCACAATCACTTGATGTCAATGGGGTGTTTTTAAAAATCAACGACAAAGTTTTGAAACTGGCTACGGGGCACAGCTTTCCAGAGGACATTCAGAGATGTGAGCGTGTTACTGTGTGAGTAAATTAAATAATAGAAAATTGAGAATATGAGCAACAAAATAAAATAGTAAAGTTACGGAAAATAAGAAATGTGAAAAAAGCAATGGAGGTGGTGGTCGCCGCATATTCCATGGAAGATGCGACCATAGCTAATCCACAGGAGAAGGGACCCACCCACACCCCACTTTCCACTTCACTTTCTTATTGTTTTCGATTTTCCACATACCCTTTTTAAACCATTGAGTCTCTCCAGTGTTCTGTGTGTCCTCAAACTCGTTCCTTTTTCTTGTATATAATAACCTATAGAGCTCCCTACTTGGTCAGTTCATCCACATCTCTACTCACATAGCATCGCCACCACCCACCACCGCCCTTATGCCAATGAACTCCACCACTTAGGAGGATTGGTCTAGGGCGGTGGGAGGGTGTATGACTAAAGGGCAGTACATATTTATGTATTTGGTTATTCTCCAGTCCCACAGGGCAACCTCAATCCTTTGGCATTTTCCCTTTTCACTATTGATGGAGATGGATCTCTGCTTGTTTCACGTGAAATGATCTGGAGACTTGCTCCAGAGATTGTTACCTCCATGACCGCGAGTTAGATCATGTTTCTTGCTTTGTTCTTGTGCTCTTATAATTACACGAGTGTTGGCATGGGCTGTCACTTGCAAGATGAAAGGAAGGAATCGATCTATTAGAGCCAGAATTATGTAAGATTTGTATTGATTTGCATTTTTCAAATATAGATCATATGGGCTGCTATATATGTGTAATATCACCTCTGTATAAATATACATACGAAATAAGAGATTTACTCTTTAAAAAGGTAGTCCTAACAAAAGTCTGTCATGGTATCAACGCTAGGATATCCCTAACTACTAAAAAACAATAACATTAGGGTTCAAATCTATACCTTTCACCATAACAAAAGGAGATGAAGCTCCTAATATTTCCTCCCTTCATTCTATATTCTAACATAATTCACACAAAAAATAACTAAAATTCTATCCAAGACTTTAATTTCAAATCCAGCGACTGACTTAACCACTGCTCCAATTAGAATCAAGTTGGATGGGAGCAATTATGCACTTTGGTCCTGTGGTGGAGATACACATATTTGGAAAAGATAAGTTGGGTCATATCAATGGTTACTTATGCCACAATGAATCAACAGATCTGATGTTCCAAAAGTGGTGTACAGATGATGCCATAGTAAAAAACTGGCTAATTAACTTGGTGTGTTGGGAATTTTATCATATTTCCAACAACAAAAATAGTATGGGATGCCATTGTAACAATTTATTTTGATGGCAGTAATGCATATCAGGTATATGATCTCTGATGCAAAATATCATGATTAAAGCAAGCAGGTGGTTCGGTAGAAAAATATTGCACACACTATAGGGATTAAGGAGAGAAATTGATTTTCGGAGACTCGATCTAATGCGATGCCAAGTAGATATTCAATATTACAATTGTATGGTGCAAAAAGAAAGAGTATACATTTTTTAGATGGTTTGGACGATTGGCTCAATGAGCTCCGGAGGGAGATTCTGCAGATTCAACCATTCCCTACTATGGAACAAACGTATGCCCATATTCGCCATGAGGCAACACACCAAGCAGTTATGATAGGAACTATGCCAGAGGAATCACAAGGTGTTGTGTTGGCATCCAAAGGCTTGGGAATGGGAACTCTTATACCTAACTCTGGCTTAGATGGAAAGTCAAAATTTCACTTCTAAATCAAAATTCTAAAGGAATCGATCTATTAGAGCCAGAATTATGTAAGATTTGTCTTGATTTGCATTTTTCGAATATAGATCATACAGACTGCTATATATGTGTAATATCACATCTGTACAAATATACATACAAAATAAGAGATTTACTCTTTATAAAGGTAGTCCTGACAAAAGTTTGTCATGGTATCAAAGCTAGAATATCCTGACCACTCAAAGACAATAACATTAGGGTTCAAATCTATACCTTTCACCATGACAAAAGGAGATGGAACTCCTGAAATTTCCTCCTCTTCGTCCTGTATTCTAAGATAATTCACAGAAAAAATGACTAAAGTTCTATCCAAGACTTCAATTTCAAATCCAACGACTGACTCAACCACTGCTCCAATTGGAATCAAGTTGGATGGGACTAATTATGCACTTTGGTCCCGTGGTGGAGATGCAGATATTTGACAAAGATAAGTTGGGTCATATCAATGATGACTTATCTTAACACGAATCAAAAGACTTGATGTTTCGAAAGTGGCGTACAGATGATGCTATAGTAAAAAGCTAGCTAATTAACTTGGTGGATCCTTTCATGATTGAGAATTTTATGATATTTCTAACGACAAAAATAGTGTGGGATGCCATTGTAACAATCTATTTTGATGGCAGTAATGCATCTGATTAGGTACATGATCTCTGATGCAAAATATCATGATTAAAGCAAGCAGGTGGTTCAATAGAAAAATATTGCAATACACTATAGGGATTATGGAGAGAAATTGATTTTCTAAGACTCAATCCGATGCGGTGTCAAGTAGAGAGCATACATTTTTTGGATGGTTTGGACGACTGGCTCAATGAGATTCGGAGGGAGATTCTGCAGATTCAACCATTCCCTACTATGGAACAAACGTATGCGCATGTTCGCCATGAGGTAACACACCAAGCAGTGATGATAGGAACTACACCAGAGGAATCATATGGTGCTGTGTTGGTATTTAAAGGCTTGAGAATGGGAACTATTGTACCCAACTCTGGTCTAGATGGAAAGTCAAATTTTCACTTCTAAATCACAGAATGTATCTGATGGACATAAATGTTCTTATTGTGGAGGATCTAAACACACTAAAGAGAAATGTTTTAAGATTCATGGCTACCCAGAATGGTGGCAACGGTTACAAGCAAAGACGAAATGTATTGGAGGAGAGACTGCTAACACAGGCAAGGATTGGCAGATTGCTAAAGGATTGGCTATTGTCTCTATTAATCAAGCTTCAATTATCAATGACTTAACCCTCACTTTGAGTCTAACTAAAGGACACAATACCACCTTAGGTACAATTTTTCTAAACTCTAATGTGAAGAAAACTGATTCTTTGTAGGTTCTTGATTCGAGAGCCTTTGACCACATGACCAATGATGAAAGAGATTTTTCCCAAAGAACTATACCACAAAGAAGAAGCATTGCAAATGCCAATGGGGAGACATTTCCAATGACAAGGGCTGGCATAGTGGTGTTGTCATCCAATCTACCACTTTCTAATACACTTTTTGTTCCTTCTCTTGCATATAAATTACTATTTGTAAGCTAGATTACTAAAGAACTATAGTGTGTTGCGATTATTTACCCTAGTGTTTTCTTCCTTCAAGATATTTATACGAAGGAGATCATTAGACGTGGTACTGAGAGGGAAGGGGGGGGGAACTTTACTACTTGGAGTATGTGAAGATAAGTCGAACATGTCAGACTACTCATTCCAACAAGTCCAAAGAGGAGCAAATTTATCTTTGGCACCGTTGATTAAGCCACCGGTCATTCGGCTATTTGAAACACGATTTTCCTGCTTTATTTTTAGAATTGACAATTTTTTAGTTTAAATGTGAGAAATGCATTTTGGCTAAAAGCCACCGAGCTAATTATTTTTTGAGTTCCAATAAGAGTATGGTGCCATTTATGTTAATTCATGCTGATGTATGGGGGGCTTCCCTGAAAACCAATATGCCTAACCATTGATGGTTTGTGATATTTGTTGATAATTGTACTATGATGACATGGCAATATTTATTGAAGAATAAGGATGAAGTTTTTGAAACTTTTCATTAATCTTTGTACAAGATGATTTACACTTAATATGCCTTCACATCACAGGTTCTTCACTCAAATAATGGAAGGGAGTTTGTGAATGCTCGGCTTAGAGATTTCTTTTACTAACATGGAATGGTTCGTAAGACTTCGTGTCCACAAACTCCTCAACAAAACGGAGTCGCAAAATGGAAAAATCGTCATATCCAAGAAATTGCTCGAGGGGTCCTCATTGGAGTTAATATACTTAATCAATATTGGCTATATGCAGTCATAATAATAGTTTATTTTATTAATAGAATGCCATTAAAGGTACTTGAGATCCAAACACCTCTCTAAATGCTATCCCAGTTTGTTACTTTACCTTTAGTTTTGATGATGTCAGTAAGAGTATTTGAGTCTGTAGCCTTTGTTCATCTCCATAAGGATCAACGCATAAAAGTTAATCCCTGTGTCGTTCAATGTCTTTTTCTAGGCTGTAGATTTCATCAAATGGGGTATCGTTGCTATGATCCCACTTATAGACGCACTTGTGTAACAATGGATGTCACATTTCTAGAAGGTGAGAATTTCTACACTTCTAAGACATCCACTTGTCCTCTTTAAGGGGAGAATCTTAATGAAAAGTTTAATTGGTTATGTTTTGAATGGCTAGATTTTAATGACCTAAAGATGTCATCTTTTAGTGAGGATAATAAAAGAGCAGAGATAGAAACTTTTAGTGATTGTACTAAAGAAGTTGTCAGTGAAGGTACTTTCTCAAATGAGATAGAAGTAAATTCTCCCACAGATGTCCCCTCTCTCTCAACAGTACCCATTGGTCCATCTCCTGAGAATATCACTAAGGTAAATACTCTAATTACTCCTTATGTCTCTAACACCATGAAATGCCATGTTTCTGTTGGCTATGAATTACCTTTTACGCATAATCGTGGTAGACCTCTAAATCGATATTCTCTTGAAAAAGAAGCGAGAAGTTCAAAATATCCCATTGCTAATAATGTATCCACTGAAAGGTTCTCTAAACCAGTGAGACGCCTTACTTATCATCTTTCAGCTCACGCATTCCTACAAGTGTAGAAAAAGGTGTTATAAGATCCAAGACAGGTCCAAGCTATGAAGGAGGAGATGAAGGCCTTACTAAAAAAAAGGACATGGGTACTCGCCTCACTTCCAAATGGAAAGAAACCAGTGGGATGCAAATGGGTTTTCTCGATCAAGTACAACACAGGTGGCTTTGTTGAACGATATAAGGCAACGTTGGTGGCCAAAAGGTATACCCAAATATATGGAGCTGATTATTAGAAAACATTCTCACCGGTGGACAAATTGAACACAATCAGAGTTCTACTATCCTTTGCAACAAATTTAGATTGGCCCTTACATCAATTCGATATGAAAAATGCATTCCTCCATGGTGAGCTTGAAGAGGAGATATATATAGATGTTCCACCTGGGTTTACTACAAATTCTAGAGGTAAGGTGTTCATGGCTACCTCGAATGGTGGCATCAGTTATAAGCAAAGAAGAAACGTACTAGAGGAGAGATTGCTAACACAGGCAAGGATGGTCAGATTGCTAGAGGATTGGTTGTTGTCTTTGTTAGTCAAGCTTCAATTGCCAATGAATTAACCCTCAGTTTGAGTTCAACTGAAGGACACAATACTACCTCAGGTACAATTTTTCTAAACTCTAATGTGAAGAAAACCGATTCATTGTGGATTCTTGATTCGGGAGCCTTTGACCACATAACCAACAATGAAAGAGATTTTTCCCAAAGAACTATACCATAAAGAACAAGCATTGGAAATGCCAATGGGGAGACATTTCCAATCACAGGGGCTGGTATAGTGGTGTTGTCATCCAATCTACCACTTTTTAATACACTTCTTATTCCTCCTCTTGCACATAAATTATTATCTGTAAGATAGATTACTAAGGAACTACAATGTGTTGCAATTATTTACCCTAATGTTTTCTTCCTGCAAGATGCAATTATTTACCCTAATGTTTTCTTCCTTTAAGACATTCATACGAGGGAGATCATTAGGCATGATACTGAGGGGGGATTTACTACTTGGAGGATGTGAAGATAGGTTGAGCATATCAGACCACTCATTCCAACAAGTCTAAAGAGGAGCAGATTTATCTTTGGCACCGTCGATTAGGCCACCCATCATTCAACTATTTGAAACATGTTTTTCTTGTTTTATTTTCAAACTTGACAGTTTCTGAGTTTAAATGTGAGACATGTATTTTGGCTAAAAGCCACCGAGCTAATTATTCTTTGAGTTTCAATAAGAGTATGGTGCCATTTATAATAATTCATGCTGATGTGTGGGGGCTTTCCCCATAAACCAATATGTCTTATCAACGATGGTTTGTGATTTCTGTTGATGATTGCACCACGATGTCATGGTTACTGAAGAATAAGGATGAAAATTTTGACTTTTCAATCTTTTTACATGACGGTTTGCACTCAATATGCCTCTACACCACAAGTTCTTCACTCAGATAATTGAGGGGAGTTTGTGAATGCTCGATTTAGAGATTTCTTTCGCCAACATGGAATGGTTCATGAGACTTCGCGTCCACAAACTCCTTAACAAAACGGAGTAACAAAATCGAAAAATCGTCATATCCTAGAAACTACTCGAGCATCAGTATTAGGCATATGCAGTTATGACAATAGTTTATATTATTAATAAAATGCCATTAAAGGTACTTGAGATGCAAACACCTCTCCAATTGTTATCCCAATCTGTTACTTTACCTGTAGTTTTGATGATGCAACCAAGAGTATTTGAGTGTGTGGCCTTTGTTCGTCTCCATAAGGATCAACACATAAAAGTTAATCCCCGTGCCGTTCGATGTCTTTTTGTAGTTGTATATTTAATTAAAAGGGGTATCGTTGCTATCATCCCACTCATAGATACACTTATGTAACAATGGATGTCACATTTCTAGAAGGTGAGAATTTCTATACTTCCAAGACATCCACTTGTTCTCTTTAAGGGGAGAATCTTGATGAAAAGCTTAATTGGTTACATTTTGAATGGCCAAAATTTAATGACCCAAAGACATCATCTTTCAGAGAGGAGAAGAGCAGAGACAGAAAGTTTTAGTGATTGTACTAAAGAAGTTGTCAGTGAAGGCACCTCCTCAAATAAGATAGAAGTAAATTCTTCCATAGATGTTCCCTCTCTCCCAACAGTACCCATTGGCCCATCTCCTGAGAATATCACTGAGGTAAATATTCCAAGCTCTCCAATTACTCCTTATGTCTCTTATACCATGGAATGTCTTATTTCTATTGCCTATGAATTACCTTTTAGGCATAATCGTGGTAAACCTCTAAATTGATATTCTCCTGGAAAAGAAGAGAGAAGTTCAAAATATCTCATTGCTAATAATGTATCCACTGAAAGGCTCTCTGAACCAACGAGACGCCTTGCTCATCATCTTTCAACTCACAACAATCCTACAAGTGTAGAAAAAGGTATTAAAAGATCCAAGACGAATCCAAGCTATGAAGGAGGAGATAAATGCCTTATTAAAAAATAAGACATAGTTACTCGCGTCACTTCCAAATGGAAATAAACCCATGGAATGCAAATGGGTTTTCTTGATCAAGTACAACACAGATGGCTCTGTTAAACAATATAATTCAACGTTGGTGGCCAAAAGATATACCTAGACATGTGGAGTTGATTATCAAGAAACATTCTCATCGATGAACAAATTGAACACAATAAGAGTTCTATTGTCCCTTGTAGCAAATTTAAATTAGCCCTTACATCATTTCGACATGAAAAATGCATTCCTCCATAGTGAGCTTGTAAAGGAAAATTACATGGATGTTCCACTTGGGTTTACTGCAAATTTTGGAGGTAAGGTAGTGTGTAAATAGCAAAAGGCCTTATATGGACTAAAACAATTTCCTCGAGCATGATTCGAAAGACTGAGTTTGGCAATGAAAAAATACGGAGTTCACCGAAGTACCTCTGTTCACACTCTCTTTTTGAAGCATCAACAAGGAAAAATCATTGCTTTAATTGTCTATGTTGACGATATGATTAATGCTGAAGAGATTGCTAAGCTTTAAGAACAATTGGCACTTGAGTTTGAAATGAAATATTTAAGAGGACTTATGTACTTCCTGGGAATTGAATTTATAAGATCTAACTAAGCATATTTCTTTCTCAACAGAAATATGTTTTGGATTTATTAACTAAAGTTAGGTTACTAGATTGTAGACCTGTTAATGTACCAATAGTTTAGAATCGTCGAAATGGGGAGTACCAAAATCAAGTCCCAATAAACAAAAGCAAATATCATAGATTGGTTAGAAATTAATTAATTTTTCTCACACACGACTTGAAATTGCATACGTGGTAAATGTAGTTAGTCATTTCTTGCATTGTCTCAGCGAAGATCATATGAGTGTTGTAATGCAAATCCTTCGATATTTGAAGTCATCCCTAGGAAAAGGAATTTTGTTCTTTAAAAATAGCCACCTGAATGTTGAAGGGTATACCGATGCAGACTAGGCAACGAACATATCAGATAAGAAGTCTACTTCAGGCTATTTCACATTTGTTGCAGGAAATTTAGTTACCTGGAGAAGTAAAAAACAGAAAATAGTGCCTTTACTAAGTGCAGAAGCAGAGTTTAGAGAAATGGCAAAAGGACTATATGAACTTCTTTGGCTTAGGAGACTATTATCTAAAATTGGATTTCCTCTTGATGATGAAATGAATTTGTATTATGATAATAAAGCAGCAATTGGTATTTGACATAACCCAATCCAGCATGATCAAACCAAATATGTTGAAGTTGATAAACACTTAATCAAACATAACCTTGACACAAAGATAGTTCAGTTTCCTTTTGTGAGATCTGAAGATCAACTGGCAGATATTTTAACTAAAACTACGTGTAGCAAGAGTTTTCACAACACATTTAGCAAGTTAGGCATGTTGGATCTATATGCCCAAACTTAAGGGGGAGTGTTGGCATCAGTTGTCACTTGCAAGATTAAATGAAGGAATCGATCAATTAGAGCTAGAATTATAGCAAGATTTGTGTTGATTTTTATTTATCAAATATAGATCATATAGATTGCTATATATGTGTAATATCACCTTTGTACAAATATACATACGAAATAAGAGATTTACTCTCTAAAAAGGTAGTTATGACAAAAGTCGTTAATGAGTACTTAAAAGACAGTGTGTTCTTAGCTCCTAACGTGCTAAATATTTGGTATATCATTTTGTGTTATAGTTGCAATGCAAAGATATAAATGAACCGTAATGATTATATGCAAAAGATAAATTTGGAATATATTGTGTTATTATCTAGGAATTTCTTATGGTGATGAATTCAGATGAGAGCATGGCAGCCAATGTTATCATCAGTTTTGGTTCTTAACTCACAGAATTTTGATATAATTTAACCATTCAAAGTGTTTATTTTCTTCGTTAAGGCTTTATAGATTTGCCTAATCTGTTGAAAGAAAGATTACGTGCTTCACAATCTAAAATCGTAATTAGATATAGTAATTTGACATGAATTTGATTTGAGATGTAATAAAAACTAATTCAGTAAAAACTATATTATTCTATTAAAATAAAATAAAATAATAAAATTATAATTTATTTAAAATTTTGAATTTTATATTGATAAATCAAAGAAGGTTCTAATTGATGTTTTGATGATAACAAAATATAATTACTAGTAATGTATTTATTAAGTTGATGAAAAGCAATATTACAACAAAATAAAGTCATAAACTCGAAAAGATAATGTATGAAGTTAAAAAAAGAAACTGATGTTTGCAACTGACAAAGTAAAGATCAAGATAAGAACAAAAGAAGATCATGTAAATGATCTAGAAGGGGGGTTGAATAGATCTTTAAAACTTTTTGTAAAGTTCTGCAAAAATTAGAAGTTAATTCACAAAAAAACAAGTTAAACAGATATAAGCGCAAAGAATAGAGAAGAAGAGCAAACACTATTTTTATAGAGGTTCGGCGCTAAGACCTACGTCCTCTACCTAAGCTCCCACTTAGGATTTGACAAACTACTTTACTGTACACTTTTTAGTTTAGTGTGAACTTTTCAATACAACTTGACTTCCAGCTCAAGCTATGCCTAACAACCGATTTGTTTTCCGGCACAAATCATACCTCACAATTCGATTTGTCTTCCTGGCATAAATCCTACCACAAGAGTGATTCTCCTCTAATCACTTAACTCACAATAACAATGATTGAAATTGAAACAATAATGCTCAGTATAGCAGAATAGAATTAAGAGCAGGCTATGAGCAATTTGAGAGCTATAAAATAATAGATGATGATCAGTTTATCGCACTACTAGATCCTTCGATGTTTTCACTATTTATTTGCAGACTTGAGATGAATATAGCCGTTGTGGATCTCCTAGCCGTTGCTTGATTTCCTCATAGACGTTGCTAAATTATTTCCTTGCCATTTGTGATTGATTGACTTCGTCAGAATCAGTTAGCTGTACTTGTAAGTCGACTTGTCGTGGTGTGTAAGTCGACTTGTAACAACGTTTTTCATAAAAACTTCATCTCCGCTCTTCGATAAGTCGACTTATGTAGTGAAAGTCGACTTGTGTGGTTATTATACTAATAGGTCTGAAAAATGTAATTCGGCTTGTGTTTGTTTCAACGGATATATTCCAGATAAGCTTCAATCTTTGAAATCACTATCCATAATCTTCATGATAACCGTCTTTTGCTCGTTGGCGATTATTATTATCTTGATTTGCATTAATCCTCAAGTCAGTCCAAAAAACCTGAAATAATTTCTTAACCAATTCTATACATTTTATTATTATCAAAACATAAGTAGGAATTAATTTGTCAACCACCATTGGTCCAACAGATCAAGACTTATCAAGATCATTTTACATTTGTATTATTATTTGTAATCTCACTTTGTTAATTTGATCCAAAAGGCTCACCATACAAAATCCTTTCTTCTTGCTTCGTTGTATGAGTCTTTATATTTATCAAGACATTAATGCTTTTGATTTTAATGGAAAAGCCTCTTAATCTTTCAAATAATTTATGAGGAATGTTTTAAGAAACATTTTGATTACATTTGGATTAAACAGTTTGGTTTTGAATATTTTAAGTTGTGAAAATCATTTTTTTTATTGATTGGTTGACTTGTTTAGGTTAGTAGTCAATCAATATGGGTTAACGTTTTAAAATTTTATGTACTGTGAGTTTGTTGTAACACTAATTAATATATCAACTGACCATTATGCCATATTGGTAGATCAATATGTGTTCTGGTTGACCAATTTCAACGACCAGTGAATCAGGTGTTGTAAATACATATTGGTTAACCAATATGCTAAACTAATCGATTAATGTGTCATATATAGTTATTTTTATGGCTAGTTCTTGACTTTAACGACTATTTGGGTCTCAAAACACTAAAAATATTTTTTTCTCATTAGTGAACATTTTAGGTGTTGTAGACACACATTTCAAAGAGTTTGTCAATTACTTGTGTTAGATCCCGTTTTTGAGACCCAACTACTTATACAGATTCCTTCAAAAACTCTTCTTGCTCTGATACCAAATATGTTGGAACCCGTATCAGATGTCCAACCTCTTACGCAAAACCAAACTGGAATCAAAGCGGAAAACAAGCGTATCGAACTGAAACACAGTTTTAATTCAAAACACAAATCGGAACGAATTGAAACACATTCCCGACATCGAAAAATAGCAAACTTTATGTCTACAAAAAGCTCTCGACAGAGGCTACAAATTTCACGTTGATCATTTTTTCGAATTTGACCTAAACCAAAAAGTCAACTTTTTCCCCAAAAGTCAAACTTCGAAGCTAACTTTGACTGATCATAACTTCCACTCCCGATATCGAAAAATATCAAACTTTATGTCTACGAAAAACTCTTGACATAAACTACAAGTCTCTAGAAGATCTTTTCCTCAAATTTTGCCTTAAACAAATAGTCAACTCTCAAGTCAAACTTTCTCTCTCCAAAAAGTCAA
>JANZLX010000212.1:4245692-4267861 GCA_025531955.1 Erythroxylum orinocense
GAGCGCCTGAACTGTCCCATATAGGGCTCATTGATAACTGTCCCATATAGGGCTCATTGAACGTTGAGCCTGAGGCTTTGAATCACTGTGGGGCTCGAGGCCCAGATACAAACGTTGAGCTTATAGCTCTCGGTGGCTGCTTCGGTTACAACTGTCATTATCTGATCCTGCATTCATGCATGGAATGCACATGTCACAATGATTCAGTACATATGTCACAATCATTTCATATGTCACAAATGCTCACATCTTAAGCAAATAGTTCACAGAATCACAAACAAATCTCACTTCTATGTCATCGCTTCCCAATACCTCAGACCTTCTGTCCGGAACCTATAATCAGAACACAATTCACTAACATACCATTATCTACCACAATTTTCTAAGCAAATAATAATTGCGAGAACCATCTAGGTCACTCACCAATAGCTTCCGAGCTAATGCCGGGAAGTCTCGGCAACGTCGGTAGGGTGACGTTCCAAACGTGCCTCTAAAACAGTCAAAATATACAAACATTACTTATTGTACAATCAGCAATATGGAATAATGCACATGTAGCGATTAAAAATGTGTGCAATGGATGTTCGTAACATTTATGGCATTATTCCAACATTCTCATCACAAAAATTTCGTCTAAAAATTAGAAATCCAAGGATACCAAAATCACTAAATTCGGACCTCTATAGGTCCAAAAATTAATAAAACAATGACCAAAAAAATAATTACCGAGCCTTCTCACTTTGATCTAACCAATCCACGTCAATTTCTTCTCGAAAAATTTCCGTTTTCACATAGAAATGAAATTAAATATTGTACGAATCTGATGCCTCGAGAATCAAGTCAATCGGATGTCGGACGAAAAAGTTATTCCCCAAACACGTTCAGACCAAAACTAAACCAAGACTGAACACTACACGTAACTTCACTCTAGAAATTGAACATCTTAGGAGCTAAATTGAACTTCGATCGCTTTAGAACATTTGTAGATCCATGTCTCTAGTTTAATTTAAAATAAGAATCAGATCGATTGGAGCTCTATAGCTCAAAATATCACCAAAATATTGAACCATGTTAAGAAAAATATCTAGCTCATACTCTTTTAATCGATCCTACCACTTTGATTTGATCAATCTTCCTCAGATGAATATCAAAAATCATAAATTTGGTATGGAGAGATAGAGGGATGTCTTAAGAATCTAACGCTTCAAAAATCAGATCGATCCAAGGTCGAACGAAAAAGTTATAGCCAAAATAAGGAAGAGAGGTCGATCGACCAGAAGATCGATCGGCCGCAAAAGATCGGTTGGCCAGCAATAATCGGTCGGCCAGAAGATCAGAGGTCGGTCGGCCAAAAGATCGGTTGGCCGCAAGAAGATCGATCGGCCACAAAGGATCGGTCGATCGCAAGAAGATCGATCGGTCGCAGAAGATCGGTCGGCTGCAAGAAGATCGGTCGATCGCAGAAGATCAATCTGCTGTAAGAAGATCGGTCGGCCGCAAAAGATCGGTCGGCCATAAGAAAATCGATCGGCCACAGAAGATGGGTCGGCCGCAAGAAGATCGATCGGCTGCAGAAGATTAATCGATCGCAAGAAGATCGGTCGGCCACAAGGAGATCAATCGGCCGCAGAAGATCGGTTGGCCGCAAGGACATCGATCGGTCGCAAGAAGATCGGTCGGTCGCAAGAAGATCGATCGGTCGATCGCAAAGTTTCCCAGTCCAACATCCTATCTTCCAATTTTTATATCTTTTGACCCCGAACTCCAAATTTTACAAATTTGGTACCAATGGAAAGATAAAAGATAGATTTACAATTTCCATAAAGGACTTAAAAATAATTTAGGCCTTTAAAGGGGTCAAAAATCCACGCAAAAGGGGCTGATCGGTCAGCTCACCTGAACAGCAACAGAACTTCTAAACCTTATAACTTTTCACTCCCTTGTCCAAAAATGTCATACTTTGCATCAATGAAAAGATCAAAACATAATCTAAAACTTTCATGAAGCACTTAAAGGCAATCTCAACTTCTAACTAGGTCAATTTATCAATCAAAGTTTCTGCCCGAAATTTGTCATCCTATACCACATCCAAACTTTCAAATTTCATATCGTCTAATTCTCACATCCACAAATAACATATTATACATCAATGAAAAGCTAGGAAAATCTTCTATAACTTTCACGAAGACCACTTGACTCATTTCAAAACACATCAATACAAAAAGTGGCCTCAATGCAGTACACACAAACTTGCCTTTAATAACACTTTGAAAAACAAAGTAACATAGCCTTAACTTCAGAAGATCATAACTTTCAATCCCGATATCGAAAAATATCATACTTTATAGCGATTGAAAGCTCTCAACAGAAGCTACAAGTTTCATGAAGATCATTTTCTCAAATTCTGCCTAAATCAAAAAGTCAACTCTCTACTCCAAAATGTCAAACTGATTAAATTCTCCAAAATTTAACACTTTCACTAATCATTTCTTACTTTTCAACTTCCATTTCAATCATCTCAATCATCTCATTCACTTAAACTTTCCTAGCCCAAACAAATCTACTCAAATATCGAAATCATCAAAACTAATCAATTCTTTTCTCATTAATTTCCTTAAGGCAAAATAACATCTATAACACAATTTATATACAAAAACACTCATTGAATTTCATTTAATATCTATAAATTCTACTAGAAAATCGGGGTCCAACAGTTTGGGGACCCTAGGCTGATAATTTAGTGTTTAATAGGTAATTTGGGGTTAAAAATATTGAAAGTTGGCTTGAAAATGAATGAAAATAAAAGAAAATGGAGAAGAAAGAGGGAGGTAATTCTCGACAATGTTTTGGAGAAGAAGATAATGGGTAGTTGACAAAAATGCCATGTGGTCCCGTATTAAAATTTTCCAATTGTTTTTTTAGAACCAAAATTAACTTTAATTTTTAATCCATTCTTTTCTTCTTCTCAATAAAAATGGCCATAAGAAAAAGATCAACCTCACATAAAGACCTTAATTAATATCATTTATTTCCATTAATATTTTCAGGTTCGACTTTCACCATTTCTCGGGTCCAATTTTGACCATTGATCAACTCTTGGTCAAACCCTCAAAACGAAGCTCTAATTTGATCGTTGGGCCATTCTTTAGCAATATTATTTGATGTTAACTAAAATAAAATGCACCTTGGGATACAATATTCACTACCCAATAAGTACTATTCATGAAATCGAAATTTTTGGGGCGTTACACTTATGAAAGCAATGAAGAAGAAAATAGTTTAATCACTAGAAAATTCAAGGAAGGTAAAAAATGATTTAAAATATAAATCCTCTAATATTATTTTCTTTGAATGTTAAAGACTTGGTCATATAAAATCACAATATCCTTGACTCAAAGATGCATCTAAGTTATGATTCTTTTTATTTTTCATAATTGTTTTGTCATCATCAAAAAATGGGAGATTGTTGAACTAAGGAAGGTTCTAATCAATGCTTTTATGATGACAAAACATTAAGTTATTTATTAATTTGATGAAAAGCAATATTATAACAATTGAAGCCATAAACACAAATAAATAGTATATGAAGTTGAAAAGGAGATGTTGAAGTTTGCAATCGACAAAATGAAGATTAAAACAATAACAATGAAGATCAAAGCTCATTAAGGTCATTTTAGATTTTGTATTAACATTTGTAATCTCACTTTATTAATTTTAGGTTCCAAAAGGCTCATTATACATGATCATTTGATCTTACTTCATTGCATTAGTGTACATTCATCAAAAGGCATTGAAACTTTTGATTTTAATATAGAAGTCTCTTAATCTTTTAAACTTTCTTTAGGTATCATCTTTTAGAAGTATTTTAATCATATTTGAATTAAATTAATTAATTTTGAGCATTTGAAGTTGTTAAAATCATGTCTTTTAGGTGATTAGTCGAACTATATGGATTAATGGTTGATCAATATAGATTAAAGTTATTAAGTTTGATGTATCGTGAGTTTGTTGTAACATTGATTGATATATTGGTTGACCAATGTACCATATATGTAAATGCATATTGGCTGCTAGTATATTATACTGATCGATTAATGCGTCATATATAGTCGTTGTAGCAACTAGTTTTTGGCTCAAAAGATTATTTGGATCCTAAAACACTATAAATATATACTTTCTCATTGACTTTAGCATAATAAAAATTTTGGAAATTGTATACACACATTTTAAAGAAATTTTCAATAATGTAAGTATCATTGTCTTATATTTGTGTGAGTGAGCCATTTTGAGTTACCAAGTGAGTAAGTGAAATATTTTTTTAGTTGTAATCTTTTGTTGGGATGAATTGGATATTATACTCGAGAGTGTTCCGAGTAGAATTAAGATTTCTCTTCACATTAGAAGAAGATTATAAAAATGTTTTTTTAATAAGGAAAGATTGTACAAATGTTATTTTTCGCTTTGTAAGAAGAATTATAGTTAAATTGTAAAAAGAGTCTTAAGAATGAACATAGGTTAAGGTTGTCTGTCGATCCACTATAAAACCGTTTGCATTTTTTCTTTCTTACCTTTTTAAATTATTGTTTAATTGTTTGATTTATTTATAATAAGAGATTTCTTCTTATTTATTTAAATAGATTGATATTAATTCAGTACATTGATTAGAAAAATTGTTGTATTTTGTAAATACTAAATTCACTTTCCTTTTGAGTGTCGTTGAAGAATAACCCATACAAATATTAAGTTAATTAATTATCTCCTCAAACTTAAGTAATTTATGGAGAAAAAGCATTTCAAAAAATGTATATATCATGAGTAGGCATATATGGATAATATTAATTTATTCCTTATTCATTGATTTCTGATATAAGTATGATATGATATAATCAATATAAAATTTATAATAATTTTATATTTAAATTATTTTATTCTAAACAATAACAAGCTATTGTAAATACAATCATAATACTCGCTCGAAAGGGAAGATAAGATTTTTTGTCTAATTTTATGGTGTTTTATTCTATTCTATAAATTTTAGACATTTATTTATGCAGATCTTAGGTGAATTTTACATAAATAAACGTAAAATTTATATAAATAAATAACTGAAATTTATGTAATAAAATACAATATCATAAAATTGGGGAGAAAATCTTAACTATCGAAAGAGGACGTAAGAAGTTGAGGTTTGCCTCCTGGGAAAAAAACATCTATTCCTTTCCGACATCCTTTTAAATTTCACAAAATCCAGGTGGCATTACATGGTTCTTTCCCGCCACGAATAGATAACAGATGAGATCCAATCATCCAATTCTGATATCTATCAATGGTCTTTGCACTCCCTCCTTCTGCTGTCCTTTTACGTCAAAAATCACAAAACACTTTGAAAACTTTCTGACCATAAACAATCAACACTTTGATAAATGAGGAGATCGTCACCCTTATTAGAACTACTATTCTAAGTTCTATACCATCCACCTCGAATTAACGCGATTAATACAAACTTTTAAAAATGAAAACTAAATTTCATTATTAATTTGAAGGTGTAATTTAAGGCTAAGCATCAAAATTAAAATTCATTTTACAAATATAAAAAAACCACTTGCTTTGCTTGCAAGTAAAAAGTCGTAGAGTAAAAAGAGAAGGAAGGATTAAATTAACCAGTATAATTTTTAGATTAAATTCTTAAAGAAAGTAATTTAAATACTAAAGGGGGTGTTGAGATTTAGAATATAGAAAAAATATTATTACTTCCCTTAAATTAGAAAAGTTTTTACTTTTCTAACTACTAAGAAAAACGAACCAAACGCAATAATTTAAATTTTAAGAAAAATATTACTTTCTCAATTAACAATCCATGCCAACCAAACGAGACCTTAATGTTATAACCATTTTCTATCTTTATTTATTTGTTTTCCACTGTGTATTACAAATGTTAAATAACCGTTTCATCTTAAGCTGTTGTGTGAGACCAACTTAATTGGTTTTATATATTCACTAACACATCCTCTCAAGTGAAAGCCTTTGAGTTTGAAACTTGCACATGTTCACTCTACCTTGGGCTCATAATAGGTGAGTGGTAGGATTTGAACTCACGATTACTTGGTCACAAAGGTTCTAATACTATATTAAATAACCGTTTCACCACAATAGCTTAAACTGTTATGTGAGACCAACTTAATTAGTTTTATATATTCACTAACATCAAAAACATTGAATTCATATTACTTCAAATAAAAGTATTTATTTTATACGATTGAATTTATTATATTACACCTCATTACTCATATTAAAAAATATAAACAAAATTTTAATATGTAATACTGATTTATTTTATTAATAATATATTAATCAATTAATAATATATTAATCAATTTAACTTGGAGTAAATTAAGGTGTTGTTTACAAATTTATTTTATTATGTAATAATAATATTAATAAAATATCAAGATCCTATTTTATTACAAAATTTTCTATATGTAAATAATACTATTTAATATTAAATTATAGAATAATATTTTATTAATAATGAATGAATATTATTTATCCTATTTTATTAACATTTGTTAATTTGTTTATATATTAGAATTTTGTTTATTGTCTTATAATGCTAATAAGTAAGATGATTAATTTTTTGGAAACAGCCACTTTATTAGTTAGGAGTAAGGCTGCCGCTATGTACCCCAGACCCCGCGTCTCTACAAGATTTTTAGTTGTTTGTTTGTTTGTTTGTTAAGATGATTAATTTATTATATTTTATTATAATACATATTTATAATTTTTTTACTAAAATAAATTAATATTCTAGAATAAAATTTAATATTTTTATTTAAGTAATGAGATGTAAGTATGATAACTTTTTATAATAAAGAAATCTATAATTTTATTTATCAACACTAAAATCAATAAAGCTAATTATTAACTATTATAAAATAAGTCATAAAAAAATTAATTACTTTATTTATTAATATTATTAAAAAATAAAAATTAATGAATGATTATTTATTATCATAATAAAATTAATAAATATAATATTATCTTAAACTTAAATAATATTATTAATTTATAATATATACTAATAATATATAATTTATTCAATAAATCCTTATACTGTGATAAGATTACGTGAAATATAAGTGATTTTAGAGCAATTCATGAAATTAAATGGGATGTTGGTATTTTTTTTAAAACTCTATAATATAATTATTTTTTCTTTAATCGCTCACCATAGGTGTTATGTTACCCGGCCGGCCCAGCGGAACCTGGCCTACGACCATTACAAAATTACTGATTGGCTATTATCGTTTATTGATTGACCCGCGAAAATTCACGAATTTCGAAATTTATAAACACACTGCTGTACGGTACTCGGAAAGACGCAAATTATCGTTAAACCCAACAGGGAAAAACGAAGCCCTTGCTTTGCTGTATAATTCATAAGGACGAAAATGCCCATCCTTCCAACCGTGGATTTAAAATAATATTTTCATTTATCAATTATTTGAGCATTTTTGATTATGAAGTCAAAACATGCATATTAATTGATTTTCATGTATAATAAAAAATAAAAAACAACTACCTAAATTATTTTCAATTTACTTTTAAATAAAAAATTATTGCTAAATATATATCATAAAGATTTCTCAAATTGTTAATAATTTTTAGTCTTCAATCATAAACTTAATTTTTAGTAAATCGAAAGAACTTCCGAAATTTAATTTTAATTCCCAATAGTCATAAAAATTTCGAAGTGACACGTAAAATTACAAAAATTTGAAACAAAAAAAAATGAAAAAAAACAGAAGGATAGGAAATCCCAACAGGGCTAGTTCTGTCATTCCTAGACAATTTAAGGTTGTCCTCTCTCTCCTCCCTATTTCTTCCGCCCTCAAAGAAAGCAAGAAACGGACTCGTCTCTATCTAACCCCTCTCCTGTCTCTCTCTAACCCTAAGTTCTAATCTTTCCGTTGCTGCAATCTTCTTTCTTTCTGATTCTTCTCAAATTTCACTACCCATCAAGAGTCAAGAAGAGGTATATCTATAAATTGCATTCGGAATAGTGATTTCTAGGCATCGAAAGAGAGGGGGAGAGAGCGGACTCTAATTATGGCAAACGGTACGGATCAGAAGGATTTGTTAATGG
This sequence comes from Erythroxylum orinocense, assembly GCA_025531955.1. Taxonomy (NCBI): domain Eukaryota; kingdom Viridiplantae; phylum Streptophyta; class Magnoliopsida; order Malpighiales; family Erythroxylaceae; genus Erythroxylum; species Erythroxylum orinocense. The sequence goes on from JANZLX010000212.1 coordinate 4,253,836, forward strand.
CCAAGGTACGGCCGGGTCTTAAGCGTGAGTTTGAGTTCGCGTTCAGGTCCCAGTCGGAAGTCTGCGGGTTGGGTCGAACCCGGTCGGTTCGGGCTCAAGCTGGGGCTTCTCCTCCCAATAATGTAAGTGCTGAGAAATCGAAAAGTAACAAAAGATTGAAGAACGGTGTAAAGGGTTCTAAGAGCGGTGGCCTAAATGGTGAGAAGTTGAGTGATTTGGTGGGGAAAGTAGTGGGTAGTGGAGATATGATGGAGATTGTGCGAGAAGAGGAGGCAAAAAGTGATGTGGTTGAATTGGGGAGTGGGGATGAGGAGGCAAAGGTTGGTTTGATCGAATCCGTGACTATTGGGAGGAGTTGCGATTTGGAGAGTGTGGAAGGTAAGGACAATGGTGCTGATTCGAAGTGTGTAGAGGACATTGGGAAGGGTGGTCAAAGTGGCCAGGAAAAGGGTCTAGAGAATGTAGAGTCAATTAGTGCTCCTGATTCAGACAATAAATGTGAGCAAGGGACTAATGATACGGTTCCGTCTTCCATAGGAATTCGCGATTCTAAGAGTGAATTGGTTGATGGGGTTTTGGAAACAAAAGGTTCTCCAGAAGTAAGAATGAGTGGTGGTGTTGATGAACTTGAAGAAGGAACAAGTGGGTCGTCGCCGGATTTGGTGAATGGTGAGTCGGGTAGTAATGACCCACTGTTAGTTTTGCAAAATGGTAGCGAACGTAAGGAGCAAAAACATTTTGTTAGGAGGCTTACGAGGTCAGCCTTGAAGTTGCTGGAGACTGAAAAGGAATCCATTTGTGAGGATGGTGTGGCGGAGAATAGTGTTGAAGCCAAGAATGGTGCTTTTGGAAGTTCATCACCTACAACAGATACTGCTAATGCCTCGTCGTCACCCAAGACATCAAAAAATAGCAATTTCCATATCAAGTTGAAGGATCTTCTTGGATCAGGACTACTCGAAGGGCTGAGAGTGAAGTACTTGCGGAAGGTATGGCTTCGCACGCCATAAGTGTTTCTACTACGGATGCTTGTTATTAGTTCAACTTTTGATTTGGGATTTGATTTAATTGTTTGTAGGCTAGAGTTGGCGAGGCAGGGCTGCGCGGAGTGGTCAAAGGATCAGGAATTTTGTGTTTTTGCCAAACTTGCAAAGGAAATGATGTGAGTGTCTTTGCTTCTAGTTATTTTTTGTTTGCCCATAAAGAGTTCCCCGCATGATGTATAAATATAGTTCTTTGTTTTACTGTCAAATAGGTTGTCACGCCTATCATATTTGAGCGGCATGCAGCCAGCTCAAATAAGCGGCCACCAGAGTATATTTACCTAGAGAATGGAAACACACTCCGAGATGTTATGAATGTTTGCAGGGACGCTTCTTTGGAGGACTTAGATGAAGCGTTGCATGTTTCTATTGGTCGTTCGGCTTTGAAGAGATCTAATTTCTGCTTCAACTGCCGAGGTTTCTTTTCCCTTTTTGCATGGTGTTCAATGCGTTTTTTTCCCCTTTCGTGAACAAAAAAATCCTAACGGCCTTGGGATACATATTTTAGGCCCTCTTCTTGATGTCAACTCTGGAAATTCAATGGTTCTTTGTGGTCGGTGCATGGAGTTTGTGGATTCTGATTCTGTCTCAGCAGGAGCAAGTGATACAAATGAAGGGTAATGAATGTTACAAACCATGTGTTCCGTCAGTTAACCTAGTTTTCTTAAATGAATCTAATCAACTATTCCAAATAGAACCTTTTCATACATGAATGGCGATTTATTTTCTGTTATAAAATTGTCCTGCATGATTAATCATAGATAGCCAATTAGACTATGACTATCTGGTTTTGTTTTTGACTTGTGAATTGAGTGCTGTTCTTAGGTTTTGTTTCACTGGTTGTCATCAAACCCTAATAGAAATGCTGCTAATATGAACTGAAGTATCAACGGTATATTTGCTTTTAATTGGCTGCTAAACATTGTGTGCCAATTTTAGATGGAAACCTTGCAAAAACTTCTGCCTCTTTATGTTCTAAATCACAAGAATGTGGTTTCTGACCGTGCACGAGATTTACTGAAATTCCAGCTAATTGCAGTTAGAGTTTGTCTTTTATCAACATAGAAATGCTCAGACAACAGCAATAGTCAGCTGCAAATACACAGTTGCATTTGTATTTGTGCCATCTTTTTTTGTGTTCAATGAATTATATCTTTCAACAGCAAGATAAGGTAGGCTGATATCTTCTATTGATATTGCTTTTTTATTGGTTTATTCAGGACACCGAAACCTTTGCCAGTTCCAAAATCCTCTGGAAGTTTGATAAACAATAGCTCTTTACAGAGCAAGAGCCATGGAAGACTGACAAGGAAGTTAGTTTCTCTTCTTTGTTCTGACACCTAGTGTCTCCATATCTATTTTAATTTTTAATCTTTCGTTTAGAAATAAATCATTCTTTGACTCAAATGTTTCTTGTCAGAGCTTTCTGTTGTAATGTATTTTATGTTTCTTCATTCACTTTGTTAGGGATCTGAGATTACATAAATTGGTTTTTGAAGAAGATATCTTGCCAGACGGAACCGAAGTTGCATATTATTCACAGGGAAAGGTGGTTGTTGTTATGTTGATGACAAGTTAATTTCTGTTAACGTTAAATTATGTTTACTGAGTGTAGCTATCAAATGTTGGCAGAAATTACTCACGGGATACAAGACAGGTTATGCAATATTCTGTTATTGCTGCAACTCTGAGGTATGTTTTATTGTGCTGAAGAAACTCTCCTGCTTTCCCCATCAAGGAGAAAAATAGGAAAATGATGAATGGAATTTATCTTATTCTGGAGTTTTTGTCTTTCATGAAATTCTTTATGAAAATTTGATCCCTCTTTACATGTGTTGCAGGTTAGCCCTTCTCAATTTGAAGCTCATGCTGGTTGGGCATCCCGTCGGAAACCGTGAGTATACATATTTTATTGGTGTTATGTCCATTGTGGAATATCTATTGGCTCCAGATCATTAATAGAGAGCTTATGTTGTTTGGCTACTGGTGTATTTAATTAATCAACCTTCATTTTTCAGTTCTTTTTATTTGCATGTTTGAAGTAGTGTTTGCTCTCATTTCCTCTCCAATTTGATTTGTGCTTCTTTTCTACAGTTACTTGCACATTTACACATCTAATGGGGTGTCTCTCCATGAGTTGTCAATATCTCTTTCCAAAGCTCGGAAGTTGTCTACTAATGAAAATGATGACCTGTGCCAAAAGTGTCAAGACGGTGGAGATCTTTTGTGTTGTGATGGATGTCCCAGAGCTTTCCACCCAGGTGATTTTTTATTTTTCTTTTATTAGTAGTGTTATTTGAAACTTGACACATTAGTCCTCACAGAAAGTGGAGGAATCGTGCTATTATAATTGTGGAGCATATATATTGCCATATTAGAGAAAATTGGAATTGCAATTTGTATTCTTGAAAACAATTACGTTATTTTGTAACTGTGAGTAGTTAAAGGCTTGGAAAGAGAGAGGCATTGGGCATTTGAATTCTTTTTTATGTACACTTTCTCTTGATTATAGGAAATTGTAACTACATATTTACCACTGCTAATCATTTCTAGCAGACATCCACATCTTGGAGGTTTATTGCTCTAGATCAACTCTATACTTTGCATCTTAGGTAGCAAAGGTTGTTTTGGTTGTTAAAATCAATGATTAAAAAACCAAATCGGGTTGAGTGGTGCTTGTGTGTGTGTGCAAGTGGGTGCCTGATAGAGAGAAATTTGCTGCTAACAAGTTATGCTCTCATTGATTGTATTCTAACTTGTGGAAGCTTGATACGTGTGTATAAGTACATTAATGCTTCCTTTAATGTAGCCACTAAAATAATTAATGGATGCAAATTGCTGATGCTTTTCCTTGATTGCTCAATCCCAATTTGCATAATATGTATATTACCTGCTGCAGAATGTCTTTCTCTGCCTAGCATTCCGAAGGGAAAGTGGTATTGCAAGGTTTGTTTGACTACCTATCAGAAGGAGAAATTTGTGGAAAATAATGCCAATGCAAAAGCAGCTGGTAGGGTTGCTGGAGTAGATCCCATTGAGCAAATAACCAGACGATGCATTCGCATTGTGAAGCTAGAGAATGCTTCGGGAGGATGTGTTTTGTGCAGGTTGAGTCTCACTTTCTTTCTAATCAATGCCACTAGTTTTTTTTTCTCCGCATCTCTTCTTTCATCCTTTTGTTCTTTTTGTGATCAATGTTTATGTGAAAGATAACTGTGACAAGTCGTAACTTTGCTTTGCTGGCATGTACTGCTTGTATCTTCTTAGTAAGCTAAGATTTGTGTAGTTGAAGATTCAGGATCTTATGTTTTTCTCGGTGATTTGACTTGGGAAATGAATTGGGTGATACAAGTTATTGGTCCCTTTTTAGCGCATGGATACATATCATTTTGGTTTCATTTCAAGCCAAGCCAATAACCCTTCGTGTTCCTCTAAATGAAAGAACGAAAGGACAATACTCCTGTTTAACTATTGTCTGCACACCATGCATGTTTTACTTTGTTTACCTTAATTGCACACATTACTTGACTTCAATCTCCAGGACCCCCTCTTCTAGGAGAGAACTGAATGAAATGGAAATTCTTCCTGTTGTATGACTTTTGATGTTTATATCATCTCTAATCTACTGTAATACACTGTACGTTCATTGTCTTGCAGGGAGCATGACTTCCAGAGAGATTTTGGTCCCCGGACTGTTATAATTTGTGATCAGGTTTCTAATAGTTCATTCATTAAAAATGTTAATTCACCGATCGATAAATTCTGCATTAATATACACTTAATTTCTTCAGTGTGAAAAGGAGCATCATGTTGGCTGTTTAAGGGATAACAAAGTAGACAACCTGAAGGTTTGTGCTAATTTCTGTTTTTTTTGATGCAAAAGTTTATTGTATTTGGTGCTTATTTGTTTTTTTGACAAAAATAGAGTACCTAAAGGTGATCATATGCTGTTGGAATATGACATTTGTTCAACAGGAGTTACCAAAAGGTGACTGGTTCTGTTGCTCTGGTTGTGCCAGAATCCATTCAACTCTGCAGAAATTGGTTATACGTGGTGAAGAGAAACTTCCAGATGTATGTCTGGATGCTTTAAAGAAGAGACAAGGAGATAATTGTTCAGATATGAGTGACAAAATAGATGTGAGATGGAGGCTTCTTAATGGGAGGAAAAATTCTTCTGATGATGCTAAATCATTATTGTCTGTTGCTGTCGAGATCTTTCATGTGAGGAATCTCTAGTTATATTTCTTTAGAATGCTTTTGGCTATTATATATAGAACATATGAAGATCACTTGTGATGATAGTCTTAGGATGATCAATATTAATGTTGAACATTGTTTTTCCTGGTCTTAATACTGTCATGTGCCAATCGATTCATGCAATCATTACTATATTCCTGCCCCATCTCTGAAATAAAGTAGAAGTTGCTTCAGTATCAAGTAGTAATTGATTCTTAGCTTCCTTTTTTCTTATATGGGGTATTAGGAGAGGTTCGATCCGATAATCTTACAACGATCCGTAAGTGAAGGTGGCAACATTGACCTCATTCCATCATTGGTGTTTGGGTAAGCAATAACTTATATTTCATTTTTTTCCTTAGGATTTTAAACAGGTTTTGATTTTCAGTATTCGTTTTTCAATTTCTTTATCTTTTTGTGCATTTAGTGCTTGAACTGCATGAGATTGTTTTGTGAAAGATAACATTATTTGTCTTTTTAGGGATAATGATGTGAAAACGCAAGAACTTGGCGGCGTGTATTGTGCTGTGTTGCTAGTCAAGTAAGAATGAACAGATCTTTTTTTTTTGTTACCATTTTCTGAAAATGGACATTATGTTGATAACTGCACCTTGGCATACAGCAATGTGGTTGAATCAGCTGCAATTGTGAGGATTCTGGGGGAGGAACTGGCGGAGCTTCCTTTAGTTGCGACTAGTAGCAAGTCCCAAGGACAGGTTGGTGATGGGTTATGCTGCATTTTTGACTTGTCATTTTTTCCTCATGTGCACACGTCTTTTTGGTCACTTAATTGGTTTCCTCAAGGAAACAACATTTTTCTTTCTGAATTCAAATTACTTGTGCTTTGCAGGGTTTCTTCCAGGCCTTATTCGCTCGTGTAGAGAAACTGCTGGGCTCTCTCAATGTGAAAAATCTTGTACTGCCAGCAGCTGAAGAAGCTGAAACTATATGGACCAAAAAATTTGGGTTCAGCAAGATGAACCAAGAGCAGGTTTGTTCCCTTTCATAAGCACAAATTAGTCTCTCAGTTTCTCCCTAACAATTATATCTTTAGGTTTTACAAGCGAAGCTTACATTCTGGGATTGTTATTTTGTTGCTTAATTAAATTAACGCACGGATATTGTTACAGCTGATAGAGTACAGGAGGGATTACCAATTCACAGTGTTTCAAGGGACATCAATGCTGCGGAAGGCGGTGCCCAAGGGCCGAACAGCCATTCGTCGGGGCAGTTGAACTAGTATTTGGTCTGAAAATGGGGAAGCGTTTCGTAGAGCCATTTACTTCATGCAAAGAGTGGTTGTTTAGGAATGCTGATTTTGTCGAAAATGTACAGGGTCCAGGGATAGATGATGACCTATTTTGAAGTTGATGGTCTGTCGTCATATGGCTGTTGCCTAGTGCCTGCCACATCTCTTTTTCTTTTTGTTTTCGGTAGAAATACACATATTTATACGATTTGTACAGAAAGCCAAGCTGTGGCAGTGCTTCTTTTTGAAGTTGGAACCCTTCAACAAGTTTTGGAGTTAGTGTTATTCATGAAACCTGTGGTACTTGACCTTTTGTTTTCTCGCTACATTGTACATATCTTATGGCAAAACAAGCAGGAGTGTTATGAATCAGACGGACTTCCTATCAATTTCTTTTATACGATGGATCTTATTTAAATGTAACATCAATTTAATATAAAGTAATAATAGTGAGAAGAGGACCAAAAGGTAAAGAAGAGGTAATTAGATGGAGAAGAGCGGGGAAAAGAAAACTCCAAATTTGAAATTCAAAAACCATCCTTTGCTAAATTGACTGAACCATTTTGATAATGCATTTACATATTTGCCCCAATTGGATTTTTTTTAATTACTCTCACCCCTTGATATTGAATTCAACCCAAAATAATAATCATTTGGTATCTTTCTCTCTCTTCCGCACTCTCCCAAGTTCTCAATCTAACAGAGGTACGGCGGCTTTGTTTTGTTGATTCTCAGTTAGCGAATTGAATTTGGTTCATATTCTGATCGAAATTGAATTTTGATTTGGTCTCTGATCGTGAGAACTTGCTCGTTTCCTCAAGAATATTTTGTTAGGTCAGGACTGAATTTCGTAGCGAGAACAAGCAAGAACGTTGTGTCTTTGAAAGGGCGGAGGAAGCAAGTGGAAATGGGCCAGATCCAATACTCCGAGAAGTATTTTGATGACATTTATGAGTACAGGTAAGTGCTTTTCCCATTCTCACTTCCTATATCATTTTTTCTTTTTCGTGGATTCTGGAGTTTAAACTGTTAATTATTCTTTGGGAAGGCATGTTGTACTTCCTCCAGATGTTGCAAAACTTCTTCCCAAGAATCGCCTTCTCTCTGAGGTTAGTATTTACTTGTAACTGTTTTTCTTTTCCTTTTTATTTTATTGTTTTGATTTTTCTGTTTGGCTGCCGACAAAATCAATTTGTGCTGCTTGCTCCATTGCTAATAAATGCTGATTCTTCTGTGTGTTTATGGTTGTACAGAGTGAATGGCGTGCAATTGGGGTACAGCAGAGCCGAGGCTGGGTGCACTACGCGATTCATCGCCCCGAGCCACACATCATGTTATTCAGGAGGCCTTTGAACTACCAGCAGCAGCAAGAGAATCAAGCTCAGCAAAGCATGCTTGTTAAGTGATGACTTACCAATGTCAAACATGTAGTTGAGTTGACTATACCCCGCTTTTATGTTCTCTCTGCATAAGCGAACCCTTAGGAAGAGACCTTGAACTCTGGTATTTTGTTATTCCCTGCCATGGAGAATATGTGTTTCTTTCTTGTAAACCTTGATGGTGTTGACCTTCGATGTTATTGGCACTGCTTGGCGCTATCTGATATATCAAATGGTTTCTTCTGTTGTAGTTGCTTCTGGATCAATCGTCATGAATTGTCGTTGATATTATGTGATTCGATGCGCAACTTTTTTCTGTCAATAGTTTTGTGTGAGTTAATTAGAAATGCTGGCTGAAAATTGAAAGCTTATCAATGGTAAAATATTCTCTTTGAAATTATGGAAGTTGAATTGCTTGCTTTCGAATTTTCTTGATAAAACAGGAAGCTTTTGGTGACAAAGACAACATCTTGTTTATGAGTTATGATTCAAAGCTGACTGTGTCTAGTACCTCAGGTTTGGGTGGTTCAGATTTTCTCTTAGTAACCTGTGCAGGAATGGAATGACTGAAATTTCAGCTTCTCTCATTTGTTTATATATATTTGTATGTTGTAGTCCTTTCCATTTTATAGTTAGAAATATGAAATTAAGCCCTATTTTTGTGTCAAGAAGGCATTTATCGAATTATCGTTAGCCATTTCCCTGAGAATATTTTCCCTAAGAATGTTGCAATATTTAAATATGATAATAAAGTTTGGAGTTCTTGATATATTAGAAATAGTAACATTTTTTTGTATGACTTAGATATGATTAAATTTTGCAAAAATTCACTTATATTGAATTAGGTTATTAGTTAATACTTAATAGTCATTATTTTTTTAGAATTTAACTCTTTTTAATATATTAATGTGCATAAATTACTATTTTTTATGATTTAAGTTTAGATTGAGTTTTGAATAAAATGATGCCGTTTGAGCAATTAATTCTTCAGTTATTAAGCGAGATTAAAGATAATAATAAATCAAGTTGGGTGTATTGTTGACTCAACCCAAATTGACTTTTTTAAGGAGTGGTTTGAGTTGACTCAACTTTTTTAATGCGTGATTTAATTTTGACTTAAAATTTAATTAATTTAAAATTAATTAATTAATTTTGTATTGGACTAAATTAAATTGCAAACTTTTTGTTATCTTTAAATAAAATAATATTTTTTAGATTTAAGTCAATTTTAATTAAATTTGTTAATTCTACTAATGTAAATTAGAAGGGGATAGATAAGAATATTTTTTTCTTGGAGCTTAAATTGCAAAGGATGTGGATTTTTGTATATTTAAGTTTTTGATAGAGTCCAAAAATAATATTATAGGGTAATTGTGATATTGAAAGAGGATTGTAATATTTATTTGTTGTTTAATTTTAGTAACTTTTTCATTATTACTTTTTTAAGGTTAAAATTTAATATTTTATTTTTATTTTCATTATGCTTTATATAATTTAAAATTTGTAAAATTGTTGTTTTAACGTTATTATCCACAATTATTAGTATAAGTAGTAATTGAAAAAGGATATTTCAGTAAAGTTTACACAAAAATGATAGAACTTGAATTTACCTTTTTCTGGTTAAAAATAAATTTTTAGAATTACAGTATACAAATTATCTTATTGTTATTTTGAAAAAAAGACTGCATCTTATTATTCTCCAACTCCACGAGCGATTGCAAAACCCTAAAACCCCCAGTCGACTGTATTAATCTCTCTTCTCTAATTCGATCCCTCCCGAGCATTTCCCGTCCCGATCACCGCATTTCGTCAGCCATCTCTCTGTAAGGTGATTTCTCCGTCACTTCATTCTTACACCACACTTTAACAACCTTTCCACCTTTTCATTTCTTATCTTTTGTTCTTTCCTTGCCATTTATCTACTTTGAATCAGATTGATGTTAGGTTTTATTTTTTTTTTCCATTTTAGTTCGAGAATATAAGAATTGGAAAATAAATAAAAAAACTTGTTAAAAAATCCTGCCGTCTTGTAATTAATATGTGGTTAGCGATCTTGGCTTTTCCAGTTCATAGTTTTTGTTTGTGAAGCAAATTAGCGTACGAATGCCAAGAATCGGCAACAATTAGGCAACTGGGTAACTGCGGATTTTCTTGTTCTCTCACTTGGGATGTGATTGGGAACGGGGTAGTGGCTAGTTGTTTGTGGGCGCTTGTCTCGGTACCAGTTATGAATTCGGAAGCCTTAATAACAGAAGAAAAGGTTGTGCTTTCGCTCAATATTGCGATTGTAGTGTAGTGGCGTGACATTCTGGCCATTTTGTTTGTAGGATTTTGGGTGAGTAACTTGATATTGCTAGTCTCCATGTCCAAAAGGCGTAATGCCATAGTTGCTACTGGCTTAGTTGCTTTTGCTGCCGCAGGCTTGGCATTTCCCTTCTACTTCGCGTAAGTTTATGACACTTAAATCTCAAATATATTGCAGAGAATGTACCTGCCATAGCCCTTTTTTAAGTTTGAGAATAAACTGGGCAGTATTCTGCAGATCGTCTAAGAGAGGACCGGTGATTGATTCTTCGAAGCCTCTGCCACCACAGGCCACTTTCCGAGGTCCCTACATTAACACTGGTTCGCGTGATGTTGGACCTGATCCTCAAAGTTATTCAAAGAAATGATTGTGATTTCTGTTGGTGAAATTGTAGTTATATTATTGGCAATTGCGGGCTTGAATGCTTGTGTAATAATAACTCCGAACGAACCAACATCACTCGAACAATAAGTAAACCTTAAAAGATCAGTTATTGACATTCAAAATTTTTCCTAAGGCCAAGGATACATGGCCGAAGACAATCATAACGCAGACACACAGCTAGTTCTCCTTCGAATAGGAATGGCAACAGGCAAGAGTGTTGCCTAAGCTTGGCATCAGATCAGCTGTTCCATAAATGTTGTGCTTGTATCGTTCCGAGATTAAAACGTCAACGTTTTAATAAAATCAAACCGTTCGGCTTTACTTTCTCCTAAGCTGAGTCGATGCCTTCTCTCCTTTCACTTTGCTTCCTGCCCTCTTGTCATGCTCGGTTTCAATCATGTTTGCTTAGATGTCTCTCAAGAACTGAAATCCCACTTTGATATTTGTTCCAGGTAACTTCTTATCTTTAAAGCTCGTGTTTGTGATCTTTTTTTTTTGCTTTTATTTGAATCCCCCTTCTGGGTGGTTGTTTCTCTTATACCTAAGTGATTTTTGTAATGATATTGATCATTGGCAGTAGCAGGTAGTGGCCTTCTCTTTCGCATTGTTAAACTGCATCCCTCAATCCTCCACTGTAGTCCTCAACAAAAGCTCTTTCCTTTTGCATTCAAGCTCTCCCCTTTAGCTTTCTGTTTGAAGTTACCGAAACATTGATAAGATTTTGAGGTGAGTTCTCGTCCTAAGAAATGATCACTGAAATGTTAGCAAATTTTAAACTTTGATGAATTCTTTAGTATACTTGTGCAGATAAGAAAAGCTCACGTTTTGTGTGATTTAGAATTGATTCTGATCTGAAATGAATGATTTGGCAAGCAACTTCATGACTTAGAAACAGAACCTAATTGTGTTTGTGTCTCATTAATGAAGTGTTTAACTTTGTACTTGTTTGTTTATACTTTTCTCTTTGCTTTGAATTTTAATGTGGAATTGGTGTTAGAATTCTCTGTTCTTCTTTTGTTTGATCAATCGGCAGTATACTTTGCCTTGTAAGAATAGGAAAGAAAAGATTAATGGTTCTAGCAAAGAAAAGAATAATGGTTCCAGCAAAGTCTTCATCTTTCACTACAATTCTATTTGGAACTGATTAGATTCTTTTCTCAAAGTTTTTGTCTTCCTATTCATCTCATGTACCAACGTCCTTATTTACTTCGTCAATGGAAAAATATTGAAATTTCGAAGTGGGTTTTATTCATAAGGGTGCACGATCGTGATAGAACTCCTCACTCATAGGGGTGCATGATCGTGCATTAGCATGATTGTGGCAGAACCCCTTACTCATAGGGATGCACAATCGTGATAGAACCCCTCACTCATAGGGGTGCACGATCGTGCATTAGCATGATTGTGACATAACTCCTTACTCGTAAGTTAAATGTTAGTCATGGGGGTTACTAATTAGTCACGATCGTGCACTAACAGACACTATACAATCTATGTTAATACTACACAGATAACGCATCTTCAACATAATTCATACCACCCAGATAACGTTATTGTCAATATTTTCATTTGTTTTTTTTTAAGCTTTTACTTCAAGATCAAACCTAATAATTCTATGGCAGGTGTCTCTTCGTCTTATTGGCTGTTAAATTTTGAAGATACTAATGAAGTTGACAAGAGTGAAGGTGAAGATGAGCTTATAACTGTCATGAGTTTAAACAGTAATCAGGATTTGCAAGCTATCCGCTCATTTGCATCCAAAAAATTAATACAAAAAATTAGAATGAAATTTGACACAGAAGAAGATGCTTAACAGTTCTATTTGGCATATGCTAAAGAAGTCGGGTTTGAGATAAGTAGAAGTAGAAATCACAAAGATAAATATGGAAACTTTTTTAATAGATTGTTTTATTATAGTGTTGAAGGCAAACGAAAAAAAGACAAACGACATATGTATGTGAAAGCATCATGCCCTGAAACAAGGTTTGATTATGAAATTAAAGTAGAGTCAACCATCGAAGTGACGGATAACTCTGTGTGGTTTAGTTTATTAAGGAGCATAATCACTACCTCTCGAGTCCAAACAAGATGCACTTATATAGATCTCTTCAAAAGATAAGTTTACTTGCAACAATGCAAATTGAAATAGCAAATGACGTAGGAATCCCACCAAAGGCATCATATGATGTCATGGTTAGGCAAGTAGGTGGTCGAGATAATTTAAGTTTCATATCAGATGACTACAGAAATTACTTATGATCTCAAAGAATGAGAGATGCGAAAAGAGGGGATATAGGAGGTTTTCTGGAATATTTGCATTAAATGCAATTAAATGATCCGAATTTTTTTTTATGCTATCCAAGTTGACGAAGATGATTTAATAACCAACATTTTCTGTTCAGATGCAAAGATGAGAGCAGATTACTCAAATTTGGTGATGATTTGACACAACTTACGGAAAGAACAATGAAGGTCATCCCTTGCATTACTTGTAAGTGTCAATCATCAAAAACAAACTATAATCTTGGGTGTTGTATTGTTATATGATAAGACATTCCATACGGTTGAATGGTTGTCTGATACTTTTGCAAAAGCTATGTGTGATAAAAGACTTAAAACTATTCTTATAGATCAAGATGTAGCAATGACAAAGGTTTTAGTACTAAGATGGCCCGAAACTCATTATCGTTTATATATTTGGCACAAATATCAAAATGCGGCTATCTATTTAGGCGATGTTTTTCTTTCAATTCAAAAATTTTGCTAGAGATTTTAGCTCATGCATATATGATTTTGAAAAAAAGGAAGATTTTGTAAATGCATGGAATGAGATGTGCTGTAAATATGGACTTAAGATAATGAATAGTTGAGGTGTATGTTTGGGATAAAGGAGAAATAAGCTTTAGTGTATGGAAGACAAATGTTTTGTGCAGATATGATGACAACACAAAGAAGTGAGAGCATAAATAGTGTTATAAAGTGGTACATTACTTACCAACATAAATTCTTAGATTTTTTTCATCACTTTGAAAAACTCCTTGGAGATCGTAGATATGAAGAGTTAAAGGCTGATTTTAAATCAAGTACAATTATCCTTCATTATTGTATCCAATTGAAACTTTGAAAAATGCAGCTAGTGTTTATACTCTTGAGGTATTTAAGTGCTTTCAAAATGAGTGGTGTAAGTCTCATAACTGTTGTATTGAAAGTTTTAGGGCGGATGGATCAATCACAAAATATCAAATTACCCCTCATAAGAAGAGTTATTACCATACAGTTGCTTATGATTTATTAAATGAAAAAGTTGATTGTAGCCGTAAAAAATTTGAATTTGCTGGAATGTTATGTTCTTGTGTTTTGAGAGTTTTACTGTGAAAAATATTATAGAGATCCCAAGTTAGTACATATTGAAAAGGTGGACACGTAA
>JANZLX010000212.1:4267961-4284551 GCA_025531955.1 Erythroxylum orinocense
ATTTAAAGTATATTAAACAATATGCAAAGCACAATATATTAATTATTATATAATTTTAAACTATATGAAACATAAATCAAATTATCTCTAACCAAATCTTTTATATAGATTATAACATAAGTAAACTGATATAAAAAATAAATATTAAAGCATATAACAAAGCCAAATAATATTATATAAATCTCAAAATAAATATCCAAGTTGAGTAAATAGTTAAATCCATTATAAACGGAAAGATGAGTTTATAAATATTGTGAAAATTATGTGTAAAACATAAAAGTAAAAGGGACTAAAAATAGGCTCATTAATTGAAAGTGTTTTTTTGAGAAACTCCACATTTGAGCTTCTTAAAAAGTTTTATTTTGATAACCAAAAAAGCTATATGTATTAAAAAAGTCTTTTTTTATTTTATAGCCAAACACCCATTAAAAAAAAACTTTTGTGATAGAAAAAAGTGCTTATTGGCCTCCCAAAAATCCATTCAAGCAGGTACTTAATTAATAATCCTAAATTAAAAGGTTCTTAAAAGGATTTACTCTACCTGTTAAACCACCTTCTATTAGCAAGGCCTCTCAATCATTTTGTGAGTGTTTTAAGCAAGATGAATATTTTGTAAGGCCACAAACAATAAATTTGTTATTTTTAAGTCTTCTACTTGCCGTTTATACATTTAATTAGACGAGCAAGATACACAAAAACAGATTTAGGCAGTTAGTTTACTCAACGATTAAAATCTAATTAGTTCGGCTGATTTAACTATAAAAATCTTGAATCATTCATTAGTTTATTTTAATAATTCTTATTGTTAAAAATTAATTAATTAATTAATTAGTTAATTTTTTATAAATTAATAAATTTTTATAAATCAAAATAAATAAATAAATTTAACAATCTTTTTTAATTAAACTTTAAATTATTTGATATGTAAAAATAATTTATTTCAATCACATTTCAAAATTTTTAATTTTGTTTAATTTTTAACCGAGTTTATAACGTTCTAATTCTAGTTGAACATTTTAAACCTTAAATCTATTGTCTTACCGGTTTAAATTCATGTTTGACTTTTAAAACATTGAGTTTACTTAATTATAATGCAACAATTAATCTACATATGGTTAAAAAAATCATGTTCATAAAATTTGAAACAATTTTTAATAAAAAAGGTTGTCTACACGAGACTAATAAAATTTAATTAAATAATAACATCTAAATTTTGGTCAAATTTGTTAATTGAAATCAAACAGTTTTATTCTGTAATTAAGTGAACGTCATTTTTTAGTAATTATTGAGCATTTGATTTAAGCAATACGGAAAAGACCTTCCTGGATTGTAAGAGATTAGAGGAATCTTTTTAAGTGCATGCCTCTAATATTTTTTATCTAATGTTGAGATGGCTTCCTTCATTTGTTCAACGTAGTGTCTTGAAACTACTCCTCCAGCATACATTTTCTAAGTACCGAGTTCAAAGAACCAATGGGATAGGAGAAAAAATTGGATACGAAAAGAATTAGTTACAGAACTGTGGTGTAGAAGTCCAGCTTCTACTGCTGTTGAATACATCAAATTAGCCATGACGAAACGGCTGAGGCATACTACCTAATCTAATAGCAAGGAATTTGAATTTAGTTATTGAATTTTTAAGTATATCATTTTAATAAAATATAACCTCTGAATTGATGTATCAAGTCATCCTTAGTAGGGATTGCGACAGCATCTTCTTATTATATTTATTAATCAAGATTTTTTTTTAACAATACCCAGATATTTTTTTTATTAAGATGCAAGATTTAAAAAAGTCTAATAATACGCAGTCTTATCTCTAATTAGTAGAGAAACTCTTTCTAATATATTAATAAAAAATATTTCCTAAAATTTTCAATTAAATCCTTTAATATTAATTATTTCTCAAATTAAATTTATGCAAACATAACGTTTAATTTGTGGCCAAAAGTACTAAATTAACCATAACATTTACATTCACGAATCCTAACATTTATAAAAAAAGTTAAAAATAAACTTGTTGCTATGATTGAACTCTAACCGCTATTTATCCGGTGAAGTAGCCAAAAATTTGCTAATTGGAGGTGGGACCCACTTCATTTTCGGTTTTGTAGTTTTCATCTTCAATAATAGATCCTTACCATCTGCTTCCAATCCATCCTCATCTTCATATTCAAGTATTCTCAACGAGCTCTTTCCAAATTCTGAAGTTTGTAGTATTTCTTTTTGCGTGTTTCCTCGGTCTCAACTAATCACAACTTTGAGATTCAACTTGTATTTCTTCTTTGATCTTCTCATTCTTTGTAATTACAATACGTCTTAGGCCCTCTGCTTCCCTCCTTGCTTCGTTGGCATGCGCCTGAAACATTTTCCCATCAACCAGCTTCATTCTCACAACGCTCTCCAGTTCATCGAACACGGGCTCCTCAGCTCGCACTTTAAACATTTTTGCTTCGGCCTGCTTCATTCTCTCAATGGTCTCCACTTCATCAAAAACGGGTTCATCAGCACGTGCTCCGAACATGTTTGCTTCAACCTGTTTCATTCTCACAATATCTCCAGTTCATCAAAAACATGTTCTTTTCCTGCACTTATTTGTAGCTCCATCTCTGTAGTGCGTTTGTCATTCGAGTCGGCATTGAAGCTAGGAAGTGGGATATGTGATCTTTCCAATTCAGGGGTTTTTTCAATATGAGAAGACTTAAGCCATGTTGATAAACATGTGAAGATCTTCTACAATCTTCAATATGAGGGGGCATCGACTCAGCTTAAGCGAGAGTAAAGCCGAAAGGTTTGGTTTTAATAAAACGTCGACGTTTTAATCTCGAAACAGCACAAGCACAACATTTATGAACAACTGATCTAATTCCCTTAGCTTGGCTCACTCTGTTTGAGCTCGAGTTCAATTAGGGTTTAGACGGTTTAAAGCCTGTCCCACAACTCAAAAACTAGCTTTTGATTGGGCCAACTGGACTCACTCTAACAAAGTTTTGATTCCATCTCCCTTTGTCGTCGTAAATGTTTGTCATCTTTGTTAGTTTCAAGTCGAGTTGGGCATAACTGTGAAAAGTCCAAATTCAGGCCTGGTTTTGAAGTTCTAAAATTGAAAAGAAAAACTAAGTTCAGATTGAAATTTGATTTAAGTTTATTGATTTCGAATAGGTTGAATTTTGGGCCTCCAATCATCCCTACCTAATAATTAGAATTATTAGGTAAACCTAAGTCACGAATCAACTTCGATAGCCATATAAGGTGCATTGGCAGTGAACTCTTCAGTTATGGAAGAAAGCTGCGTTAAAGTTCTCTTAAGAGTTGGGTGGTAATTCAATTAGTCAGTTTTCGGCCACACTATACCATAAATTGTTGGATGACAGTGAGCAAAAGAAGGAAAAAAGGCAAGTGAAGCTACGCAGAGTATGTAAAACATGCAAGACAGAAGAAAAGAATTCAGAAAATTTCATTAATTGTAATGTACTATATTTATTAAAGCAAATAAAAAAGCCTTTAAATAGGCTTACACTATAACAGAAAAAGCTGAAAACTAGGTACAATAGCTAACCACTAATTCCACTAAGTTGTTTAAATAAATAATTAAATAAAATAAATAATAACTTCCTAAATATTCGGTCAAACCACTTCACACGAGTTGAATCATATTTCAACATTGGTTTTAGGATGGAACCTCACTTAAACTTATATGTGGTCTAACTTTCCTTCTCGTGTGAGCCCATAGGCCCATTGTAAATTGTAAGATATGTTGAAATATAAAGTGAGAGTTTGTCCTACATTGGAGAAAGAGAGGAAAGAAGACTAACATATAAGCCTAGTGGGCTACTTCACCTATCACCAATTGATTTTAGGATGGAACTTCACTTAGACTTGTATGTGGTTTAACTTTTCTTCTCGTGCGGGCCTGTAGGCCTATTGTAAATTCTAACATGATATTAGAGCCTTTTTGACTAAGTGGTTGTGAGTTCAAATACTACCCACCTATTATTTAGCATAAGATAGAGTGAGCTTGTGCAAGTTTCAAGCCCAAAAGGTTTTCACTTGAGGGGGTGTGTTAGTGAATATATAAAACCAATTAAGTTGGCCTCACATAACAACTTAACCTATTGTAGTGAAACGATCATTTAACATGATAAGCCTTAGTTTTAACTGATTCTTTGTCAATTTTTTGTTCCTCGTCTTCTTTACCTTTGAAATTCTCGATTTTTCACTCTTCCACGTCCTGCCAAAAACCCTAATCTCCCAACGAACTTCGCATTCCCTTGATTTCCTTGTTCTTCTGTTCATGATGGTTTGTCCTAAAGCTTGAATCTTTGGTACGAGGCCTAGGGTTGGAGGTTGATATATATATATAAATATATATATCGAAAAAATATTTATGAGTCCGTGGGAATTATGTATGCTCGAGGTGGTTCAAGATCGGAGATTGTGGGAGGACCGCTTGATTGGAAGCGAATAAATGATGCGCTCGATAAACACCTTGAAAAGTCGTTGCCTTCAACTTCAAGGGTTTTGAATAGTAAGGACAAAGATAGGTTGTCTGTACCATCCACTTCTACTGGCAAATCGCAACTCGACCATAGTGATACACATTCGGCTTCTCTCTCCAAAAGCAAGGGTTCTGATGAAGAATGTGAGACTAGCAGTGAGGAATCAGAATGTTAGTGGTTCTGATGGAGATGACACATCTTGGATTTCATGGTTTTGTAATTTGAGAGGAAATGAGTTTTTCTGTGAAGTTGATGATGAATACATCCAGGATGACTTCAATCTTTATGGATTCAGCAGTCAAGTTCCTTATTACGATTATGCATTGGATTTTATACTGGATGTTGAATCTTCTTATGGTAATATGTTGTTGAATATGTGACTTTGAAACAGTCAAAGATGTTATCATAATATTTTCTTTAAGTGTAAATTTTATTTTATGCTGATAGATGTTATTTGATTTTTAAATTTAGGTTAGAGAATAACTGTATAAATTGACAAGCTTCTATTCAATAAAAATTAAGAGTCTTCTCCATTCATATCTCTTCCTAAAAAAACTAACAATTGGTATAAGAGCTCGCTTGATCTTAAGGGACCTCTAAACCTATAAACCTATAACTCATAACTCATTCTACACTTTCCCATACCACAAATCAAAAACCACACGTCAATAGATTCAGAATCATTGTTCACTGCCATTACTATGCCAGTGTTTGATGGTATAAATTATCTAAGTTGGGTTGTTCAAATGGAGGCCTTCCTTGAAGCAAATAACTTGTGGGAAGCTGTAGATGAAGGCTACGACGTTTCGGACTTGCCTGCAAATCCAACGGTGGCTCAAATCAAAATCCACAAAGAAAAGAAACAAAGGAAATCCAAAGCAAAAGCTTGCTTGTTTTCAGGAGTCAGACTAACAATTTTTCCAGAATTATGACACTTAAGACAAGCAAAGAAATTTGGGATTTTTTAAAAGAAGAACATGCAGGGAACAAAAGAATCAAAGGAATGCAAATGTTCAACTTGATTAGAGAATTTGAGATACAAAAAATGAAGGAATCAGAAACGATCAAGGATTACTCCAACAGGTTCATTACCATTGCCAATAACGTAAGATTTCTTGGTTCTAATTTTGATGATTCTAGAATAGTTCAAAAAAATTCTAGTACCCATTCCAGAAAGATTTGAGGCTACAATTTTATCACTCGAAAACTCAAAGGATTTGGCAAAATTGTTAAGTGCATTACAGGCACAAGAACAAAGGAGACTCATGAGGCAAGAAGGAATCGTCGAAGGTGCTTTTCCAGTAAAGTCATACAATAAAAAGAGGATTAATAACAACAATGCTCAGAGTTTTCCACCATGCTCGTATTACAAGAAAACAAATCATCCAGAACATAAATGTTGGTGGAGGCCAGATGTAAGATGCAACAAGTGTGGACAACTAGGACATATTGGAAGGATATGTAAAGCGAAACAAAATGTGAGAGAAGCTAAGCAAGCTGTAAACGATCAACTTGAGGAGGAGGAGTTATTTGCAGTATCATGTCTAACCTAACATCGAAATTATGGCAGCACAAACGAAAAAGAAAAAAAATATGCTTGGAGTTTCCAGTATCAAAGTCAAGGAAGAGTGTTGAACATGTGACTTTGAAACAGTCAAAGATGTTATCAGAATATTTTCATTAAGTGCAAATTTTATTTTATACTGATTTGGATTAGATGTTATCTGATTTTTAAATTTTGGTTAGAGAAAGACTGTATAAATTGGCAAGCTTCCATTAAAAAAATTTTGAGAGTCTTCTCCATTTATATCTCTTCTTAAAAAAAAACCAACATATGTTCACTGAAGAACAAAATGAGTTGGTAGAATCTGCAGCTGAGATGCTTTATGGTCTTATACATATGTGGTATATACTAACAACTAAGGGAATGACCGTTATGTTGGAGAAGTATAAAAATTATGATTTTGGGAGAGACCCACAAGTGTACTGCTGCGGCCAACCTTGACTTCCAGTTGGGCAATCAGATATTCCTTCAAGTATTGTTAAAATCTACTGTCCTAAATGTGAAGACATATATTATCCGCAATCCAAGTATCAGGGCAACATCGATGGAGCTTATTTTGGATCAACATTTCCTCACCTTTTCCTGATGACGTATGACCATTTAAGGCCTCAAAAGGCAGCACAAAGTTATGTACCTAGAGTTTTTGGCTTCAAGATTCACAAAACCTAACAGGGGTGCTGGATAAGATGAGAATCGACAGAATGTTTTGGGTGGTTCTTTTACTATCACGTACTCTCTGTGAAGTACTCCAACACACTAAATACTTTGTATGGATAGAGGTGCACAGAAGAACTAAACTAATTCAACAATTCCAACTTCTTACGATTAGTGCATTAACATTGTTTTCAACCATTCAGTTGGAAATACTAAGATTAGTTAACCCTAAAGAGATGCTAAAGTATAAGTCTGGTGTGGGTGGTGCCATAAGCCCTGCCTCATCAGGTGATCCAATTTGACATTTGTGTATTTTAAGAAGTTGTGGCTATCATTCATTCATTATGAAAAATGCCTCTCATTTTACTATTTTAGTGCTCACATGAATGTTCAATCGCTTCGTAAGTAGCATTTGATTGCTTAATCATTTCACATCCATCGTTGTCTGCTCTAGAAGCTCCAAAGACAATCCAAACTTACACGTAAAGCTCTCATTTTTGCTCTTAGTTTTCTTTTAACAAAAAAATCCACTTCCTCTCTCTCAACCCAATAAACAAACCATAAATTTTCACACTTTTGACCATCCCCAACTAAGTTCACTATCAACGATCTCCTAAAACAATGGCACTTCTTGTGTCTACTATCACTTGCATGCCCAAATCTTTGCTGCCAGCTTCACCAACTAAAGTGGCCTCGACCCTTTTGTTCTCAAGATCATTGAACATCAGAGGACTACTTGAGAGACCATCTGTGATACGGAAACCCCAAGGAAACAAGGTATTTGAAACCCCTTAATCCTATTGAATCAAAACCCTAATCTTTCAATTATAAGAACATGCAAGATGAAACCCCAAATCATAAATTTGGGATCCAATCCCAAAGCAATAAAAAATCAATTTACGTTGCAAGTACTTACTTATTGATGTAAATCAATTTCTTGAAGTAACCATGAAGACATTCACGCCTCACTTGAAAAATTCAACTTTGAAATTTTATTCATCTAAAAAACTAGGTTACAAGGATATAATAAGGTATAAAAATCCTTGACCAAGTTCTAACCATATTAGGAATGGGTTTGCAAGCCCATTTAATAAAAACTAGGCTAATCCTAACAAATCTAGGAGTATCTAGCCCATTGAACATAATCTGATCCAAGTCCTTTTAGGAATGAGCTAAATACATTAAAATAAATAAGTCTCAAAATAGCTCAAATAAACAAAGCACATGCTACTAACTAAAAGAACAACCCATAAACAAAATAAGAGATAATAAATAATAATCCAAAAAAATGCGCCCCAAACACGACTTGGGCTTGTTTTCCCAAAATGGCTAAGTACTAGCCTCTTCCAATGCCTCCTCTAACAAAGTCACAAGCTTGGGCATACCTTGGTGCTCCTCCATGGATGTTTCGGCCTCCTCATGTACTTGACTTGTGATTTGAAATTGAACAAAAGCTTGCATTGCTTATTTAAGCCTTGAAGCTTGTTGCATTGTAATTAGACCACTTGGCATGTGTAGCTTGTCAGGTTGATATGTAAGGTGTGAAACTCCATTACAAAGGCTGGTTGTGTGAATCCCCTCCCTCTTCAAAAGGATTCGTCCTTGAATCAAACCCTACATTATTAAAGGTAAAGAGATCAACAACATTAAAAGTAACAGACACTTGATCTCACCTGGCAAATCAATCTTGTAGGCATTATTATTAATTCTCTCAAGCACTTGGAATGGCTTATCGTCTCTAAGATCTAACTTGGATTTCCTTTGCTCAGGAAACCTCTCCTTTAGGCTCAAATCTCAACAACTTACGCCCTTGATTAGCTCTGTGCGCATTTGCTTTATTCCGCTTCTTTACTTACTACCTTGCTTTCTCATGAATGCTCTTCACCAATTCGGCCTTGTGTTGTCCATCCCGACTAGATAACTCATGTAATGGCAAAGGACACAAATCCAAAGGCGTCAAAGGGTTAAATCCATAAACTATCTGAAATGGTGAATAACCAGTAGTAGAATGAATGCTCCTATTATATGCAAATTCAGCTAATAGCAAACATTGTTCCCAAGTTTTAAGATTTTTTCCTATAACAGCACGCAAAAGAGATCCTAAAGTTCTATTGACCACTTCAGTTTGGCCATCTGTTTGAGGATGACAAGAAGTAGAAAACAAAAGCTTAGTTCTTAACTTTCTCCAAAGAACACGTCAAAAGTGACTCAAGAACTTTACATGACGGTCTAAAACAATGGTTTTTGGAACACCAAGCAAACGCACAACATCTCTAAAGAACAAATAAGCAATATAAGTGACATTATTAGTTTTATGACATGTAATAAAGTGTGCCGCTAATTATAAATTCTTCATGCAAGGTTGAATTTATGTTGATTATTTGGACAAGAGATAGAGCTAGTTTGTTGTTGTCATGCTATCATTTCGTAGATTATGTTGTTGGAATTGATGATCAATTCCCTTTCTTCATGTAGAAAGGATAGATTGATGAAAATGTTGAATTAAGTTGTTTTGTAAAACCTGCTATATTGAAGCTTGCGGAGAATCTTGCAATGGAAATTAAAGTGAAGAGGAAAGGAAAGCTGAAGACTAAGTTAAAGATTCCAAGACATCAAAGAAATTTGAGCTAATGATTTTAGAAATAATTCAGAAAACCATGCATCTAAGAAGTGAAATTCTGAAGATTGAAGATCAAGGCAGAAACATTGAAGGGAAGGATGAAGTAACTTATAGAGGAGAAAAATAGAATAATTTGTTGATGTCTACTTAAAACCTGAAGGTGCACTATTCCTGAAGTTGAAATGAAGGAAATCTTGAAGCTGTCAAACACAATATCAAAGCTGGTTGAAAATTCAGAGCATGTTCATTAAAGTTTGTCCAATCCGTACCACATGCATATCTTTGTGGTCTTGTATATCCGAATTTTTTTTTCATGTCGCTTTAAAATCAGTAGCATTTGATGTATGTCAGTTGCTGTTGTGCATGTATTTTGTTTTTAGCTGATCAAAAGGGAACACGAGATATGTTAAGCTCCTATCTCTCAAATCACAAGCATGTTTTCAATTCCTAGCCATTGATTTTCAGATGCTTTTAAAACCATGTAAGAGTTGAATATAAAGCTCATCATCCTCTTTTTTAAAAATATATGAAAAAAACTTCATCTTATCCAAAACATGCTCTATTTCTTTTATTTCTCAAAAGTTCACCAAAAGTTTAAGTATTTAGCCAATTGCAAAGTCACATTATACAGACATTGGTTCTGGAATTTTATTGTGAATGAAAACAAGCCTTACATTAAAAAAAACAAACCTTACAATCAAAAACCAAAACCTATATACTATTCTTACACTTGAGAGGAAGTAGTTATATACATTTAGAGAAGACTTTTCTAAAACAACAAAAATCTAGAACATTGGAATCTCTGAGTGGAGCTGTAGGATTCATCACTGTGGACGACAGTTGCAAAGCTTCAACCAGCAAGCTTGACAACCTACTGTTTAAGTGAAAGAAGCATCTCATCAAATTCCTAGAGTGGTATAAGAGCTACACGATTCACACAACCTGGACTGAATCAAAACATGGCAGGTATTAGTATTCCTATAATGAACTTGCAGAGCATTCAAGCATATATACCAGCTTTAGTTGGTGAGAACTATAAGGCGTGGGCTCTTAGAGTTGAAGATTGTCTCAAGGTTTGTGAATGCTGGGATCTAGTGAATGAAGGAATAGCTGAACATGAGGGAATAACAGACTTAACAGAACAACAAGTAATAAGGTTAAGTCAGGATAGAGACAAAGGCTTTAAGGCCCTCATTTTTCTAAGATTTGTGGTGAGTGAGGCCATATTGTTAAGACATACTGGGTGTAAGAGTTCAAAGGAGTTGTGGGATATATTAAAGTTGGAAAATGTAGGATTTGTTCAGTCGTTGAGGTTGAAGAAACAAGCAGTAATGAGAAGTTTTAAGAACTTTTCAATGAGGGATGAAGAGAATGTAGCTGTCGGCTGTTGCAAAAACAAGATTCATGGACTTGGTACAACAGTTGAAAGAGTTTGGTGAAAACACTAGTTCAGAGAGGTTAGTTGATAAATTTTTAAGCAGATTACCTTTGAGATTTGAAGCTATTATGGCTCTTGTAGAGTGGCAATTTAGCAATGATCCTGATTCTGTTACATTGGATTAAGTCTTTAATGTGTTAGAAATGCATGAGGAGAGGTATGGGGTTAAAAGAGAAGGTGAGGAGTATGTATTGAAAGTAGAACGTTTCAAGTCCCAGAAAATCCACCTTTCCAAACTCAAACCAAAAACCTGAGCCAAAGAACCAAGCATGATGCAATCACAAACTCATAAACTTTCACAAAACCTTCCACAGAACAACCAAAATCAATTCTAGATAACAACATATCCACATAACCATCCCTACAAAAACCAAATGAAATACCAACTACCCCAAATGTATCCTCAAACACAATACCCTCCATAAATGCCTGACCTAAACTTCCAAAACACTAACCAAGTTCCTGGAAGCAATGTCAATCGAATTCCAAGTGGATCAAGAACAACAAGATGGGGTATGTTTCCAAATTGCAGATTTTGTGGTAAAACCAATCATGCACCTGATGAGTGCTTTTGGAACGAAAATATGAATTGCATTCACTATAGAAAGAGGGGATATTCAAAGAGAGTGTGCTATGAGAGGTGGATGACAAAACAATAAAATCCACAAAGTCCTATTTTTGGAAAACCCCCCACCGATACATCCTTTTCAAAGACAAAACATTACCTTTAACCAATTACCAACTCAGTCACAAACTTGTCAAAATACTTCTAAATCATAAGTGTATCAAGCTCACTATGTTACAAACTCTGGAAATACATAAATCCCTCAGCATTATTCACCACAACCTTTAATGCCTCAACTTCGACCATGTGCACCTCAACCTCAAATAACTCAATCCTACATGTATCAACCAAACTACCCCCAACAGATACATTACCAAACTATGCAAAAACAAACACCAAACCAACTATCTTAAACCACTTATTCTGTTAATCATGTTTTAACTCAACCACCTTCTATTCTGTTAATCATGTTTCAACTCAACCACCTTCTGAAATTTGCTCAAATTCTCAGCTTAATCTACAGCACAATTCCAACACTCAACTAGGATCTTCATAAATAACTAATTCATTAAAAAAGCCAATTACTGAGGAGAGTGTATTTGTGGTGGAGGCCTATCATCAACCCAAAAACCATGCTTCAACTGTTGAGATTTGTGCAGCTGAGGCAAATGATGAAAAAGGAGGAGCGTGGTTAGTAGATAGTGGTTTTTCTAACCACATGACAAAGAGAAAGGAAGTATTTATTGAAACAAACACTGATATGAACAATGTGGTGAAGATAGGGAATGGAGAAACAATACCTGTCACTTGGAAGAGAAATGTAGAGTTAACTACAAAGGCTAGAAGCACCATACTTGAAGAGGTATATTACATTCCTGAGCTATATCAAAATCTGATTAGTGTTGGTCAACTTCTGGAGAAGAGATGCAAAGTGTATTTCAAAGATGGAATGTGTAGAATCTTCAATGCACAAGGAGAGTTAGTTCATAAGGTACCAACGGTAAATAGAGTTTTTAAAATACGAATGACAGAAGTTAATGAATCCTTTGTTGCAATTCCAGTGACTGAATTAACTCAATTGTGGCATAGAAGGTATGGTCATGCAAATCTTGATTACATCATTGAAATGCAGAGAAAAGAATTGGTTGTTAGATTACCTCAGTTAAGCAACAAGATGAAGAATGTGTGTGAACCATGTGCAAAGGGAAAGTGTCATGTATTACCCTTTCCAACAAGTGATTGGAGAGCCACAGAGAAATTGCAATTGGTGCACACTGATGTTTGTGGACCTATGGACACACCATCAGTTGGAGGAAGCAGATATTATGTGGAGTTTATTGATGATGTGTCAAGGTATTATTGGATCTCTTTTATGAAGGGCAAAGATCAAGTATTTGGGTTCTTTAAAGTGTGGAGATCAGAAGCTAAAAGTCAATATGAAAGGAAGGTGAGATGTTTGAGAAGTGATAGAGGAGGAGAGTATATTTTGAATGAGATGAAAAACTACTTTAAAAGGGAAGGCATATTCCATCAATTTTCAGTTGCTTACTTACCACAACAAAATGGAGTTTCAGAAAGAAAAAATAGAACAATTGTGGAAAAGACAAGGGCAATGATGTTTTGAATGAAAGTGCCTAGAAGCTTTTGGCCAGAAGCATGCTTTACTACTGTCTACTTACAAAACAGAATGAAAACTCGAGCTTTGAAGGAGAAAACACCATTTGAAGTTTGGATTTGAGTTAAATCGAAGGTAAATCATCTAAGAGTGTTTGGATGTGTAGCTTATATGCATATTCCTAAAGCAAAGAGGACAAAATTGGATGAGAAAGCAATGAAGGGAGTGATGATGGGGTATAGTACAGAATCTAAGGGATATAGAATCTATAGCCATGAAACTAAGAAGATGTTGGTATCTAGAGATGTGAAGTTTGATGAAAATCAAAGCTGGAAGTGGGAAGAACCTATTGCTAGAAAACTGAGAAGTGTTGGAATTGACTTACCAGTAGGTGAATCCGATGGTGAAGGAAGTTTGAGAGATACCACAAATCAAGAAATGGCTACTGCGGACAATTCAAACAATTCAGTGGACAAAAGACTTCAAATAGAGACAACTCAGTTGGAACCACAAGATACAAACAACACCGGACGTGATGGATCACAGGAGGAGTTTTCACCAAACCCTGAAGATGATTTAGTTCCAGAAAGTGATGAATTAAGCTCAAAATCCTAGGAGGAAACATCCAGCTCAGACAGTGCACACAAGGAGAGGTATCTAGCCTCCATTTACAATGAGACTCCCTTTTTTTAATTTTAGGTACAATATAGCTGATGAAGAAGAGACAAATGGAGCTCTAACAATTATAGAATGTGCCTTACCTGTTGAATCTGAACCGATGACATACAAACAAGCTGTCAAGTAAGGAGTGTGACAAAGTTCAATGGATGAAAAGATAAAAGCTATTGAAGAAAATGGAACTTGGTTGCTGGTTGATTTGTCAAGTCCAGAAACTAAGGTGGTCGACTTCAAGTGGATTTTCAAGAAAAAATTGAATGCTGATGGGTTAATAAATAAATATAATGCTAGACTTGTGGCGAGGGGATACAAACAAGAGTATAGATTAGACTACACTGAGACATATGCACCAGTAACTAAGTTGGACACAGTGAGATTGTTGTTAGCTCTAACTTTAAATAATGGATGAAGGATGCACCAAATGGATGTGAAGAGT
The DNA here is from genome assembly GCA_025531955.1 of Erythroxylum orinocense. Taxonomy (NCBI): domain Eukaryota; kingdom Viridiplantae; phylum Streptophyta; class Magnoliopsida; order Malpighiales; family Erythroxylaceae; genus Erythroxylum; species Erythroxylum orinocense. Next base: position 4,282,031 of record JANZLX010000212.1, read on the forward strand.
GTATTCCTAAATGGAATGCTAGATGAAGAAGTTTACTTGAAGCAACCCAACGGTTATGTTGTAAATGGACAAGAACAGAAAGTGTACAAACTTGTGAAGGCTTTATATGGACTGAAACAGGCTCCAAGAGTCTGATATTCAAGGATCAACAACTATCTAATATAGAATGGGTTCTCAAGAAGCAAGAGTGAAGCAACTTTGTATGTAAAAATCAGAGATGGGAAGAAGCTTATTTGCTCCTTGTATGTTGATGATCTCTTGATAATTGGGACTTAAGACAAATTGATAGAAGAGATGACAGACTTGGGAGAGATGAGTTTCTTCTTGGGTCTGGAGATAGATCAAAGGAGAAATGGAATTTTCATATGCCAGAAAAAAAAATATGCAGAGGAATTAATTGATAAGTTTGGATTGAAAGGAAGCAATGGAATGGGAACTCCTATGGAGCATCAATATAAGAGCATGATTGGATCATTAATGTATTTAAATGCATCAAGGTCTGATATTACATGTGCTATGAATATTATGGCTAGCTTTAATCAAAATCCTTCAAGGCAACATCTTGTTTATGCTAAAAGGATAATTAGATATGTTAAACATACAATTGATTGTGGAATTTGGTTTGAAAGAGGAGAAAAGGTGGAGTTATATGTTTTTAGTGATGCTAGCTATGCTGGAAGCAATGAAAGTAAGAGCAGAAGTGGTTATTGTTGTAGCCTTGGATTTGGAATTTTTGCTTGGAGTTCAAAAAAGCAGAGGAGTGTAGCACAGTCAATAACTGAGGCTAAATATGTGACAGTAAACATGGTTGCCAAACAAGCTCAATAGTTGAAGAAAATTCTGATGGATATAGATGAATTGAAGGAAAAATGTGTGATAATTTATTGTGATTCGAGTGCTGCCATTTCAATAGCTAAGAATCCATCTAATTATATGAGAACTAAGCATATGAAGGTGAAGTATCATTATGTTAGGTAATTGATCGAAGAAAAGAAAATCAAGATGGCCTTCTGCAGATCAAGTTTTCAACTCACTGATCTATTCACCAAGGCTTTGCCAAGATGGAGGTTTGAAACTTTATAAAAAATGATAGGTATGCAGGTTCCACAAAACAAAGGAGGAGCTATTGAATTAAGTTGTTTTGTGAAACCTGCTATATTGAAGCTTGCGGAGGATCTTGCAATGGCAATTAAGGTGAAGAGGAAAGGAAGGCTGAAGACCAAGTTAAAAGTTCCAAGACATCAAAGGAAATTTGAGCTAATGATTTTAGAAATAATTCAGAAAACCATGCATCTAAGAAGTGAAATTCTGAAGATTGAAGATCAAGGCAGAAACATTGAAGAGAAGGATGAAGTAATCTGCAGAGGATAAAAATATAACAATTTGTTGATGTCTACTTAAAACCTGAAGGTGCACTATTCCTGAAGCTGAAATGAAGGAAATCTTGAAGCTGTCAAACACAATATCAAAGCTAATCGAAAATTCAGAGCATGTTCATCAAAGTTTGTCCAATCTGTACCAAATGCATATCTGTGGTCCTATATATCAGAATTTTGTTTTTCATGTCTCTTTAAAATCAGTAGCATTTGATGTATGTCAGCTGTTGTTGTGCATGTATTTTGTTTTTAGCTGATCAAAAGGGAACATGAGACGTGTTAAGCTCCTGTCTCTCAGATCACAAGCATGTTTTCAATTCCTAGCCATTGATTTTCAGATGCTTTTAAAATCATGTAAGAGCTGAATATAAAGCTCATCATCTTCTTCTTCAAAAATATATGAAATAAACTTCGTCTTGTCCAAAACTTGCTCTCTTTCTTTTATTTCTCAAAAGTTCACCAAAGTTTGAGTGTTGAGCCAATTCTAAAGTCACAATATACAGACATTAGTTCTGGAATTTTGTTGTGAATGAAACCAACCCTTACATTAAAAAAACAAACCTTACAATCAAAACCAAAACCTATACTGTTCTTACACTTGAGAGGAAGTAGCTATATACATTTAGAGAAGATTTTTCTAAAACAACAAAAATCTAGAACATTGGAATCTCTGAGTGGAGCTATAGGATTCATCACTGTGGACGACAGTTGCAAAGCTTCAACCAACAAGCTTGACAACTTGCTATTTAAGTGAAAGAAGCATCTCATCAACTTCCTAGAGAAAATGGGCAATTGCAATGCTCATACCATGGATGGTCATTTGATAGATGTGGATCTTGCACTCAAATACCTCAGGCTTCAGCTGACAGCCCTGAAGCTTGTGCAGTCAAGTCTCCAAAAGCTTGTGCTACTAAGTTTCCCTCATTGGTATCCCCAGGCCTGCTTTTTGTTTGGCCAGATAGGAATGGCTGGGAAACCGTTTTACTTTGCAAGAGTAGTTTCATTGGTGGAAGGGAGGGAGAAGGTTGTTCGACTGAAGCCTGACCTCTATAATCTGAAATGAGTGCGGAAATGTCCCTTTAAGAAAAGGATCTTTACAGAAAAAGAGCTCAGAGGTTTAGTCAGCTATTGTCCTATTTTCTTTT
>JANZLX010000212.1:4296325-4310535 GCA_025531955.1 Erythroxylum orinocense
CCTCCAAAACTCCACCATTCTTCATTCCTTACCAATGTGGGATAGGAATTTTGCCAACAAAAGTCAAAATAATACAACATAAACATGGATGTATTACTTAAAAAAATGACATTATTATTATTATTAGTTGATTTGGTAACACAATAGATAGAAGTCTAAAGATAAGATTGCGTCTTTTTCAATTTGGAGAAATGTAGAAGGTGATACACATTGATTATACTAAGGACTAACTAAAATAATCAGTCTAATTTCATTTCTCATCAATCCCATTTTTTAACAAAATTAACTATTTCTTGAAAAGGACATAACTTAACTGATGATGGTCCGACATAATTAATCAAGTTAACAGTGTTGTTAGAAACATTGTAACATGTCTTGTTAATTTATTCTTTTTTATTGAAGTATTTGCCAAGGCCTATGATAATTTTAATACATATAATTAGAACTCTTTTTTATTTCATGAAGCATTTACGCTTCAAAACGTATTGAAGCGATGGAGCATTGTATCATAGTAACTGACATAGATGGAAATGATGAGGAGGAGCAAAAGTGGACTTAGGTTAGTTAGAAAGAAAGTTGGTATTAACGTTAGAAGTGAGTTTGAGGATAGCTTTTTCGCACTGTACGCCAACCAAAGTCACGAATATACACAAACCCACAGAAAAGCAAAAGGGTTGTGTGGCACGTTAAAAACATGTCAACCTAATACACTCCATCTCTTCTTCAAGTAAAGTACCGAAGGCCAACACTATACCATATATATATAAATACTTTTTCTTTTTTTGGAGTGATTCGTGTAGCTTTTAAGCAAACCCTCGATCTCCTTTTCCTCTGCAGCTTATACAAAAAATGTAATTCTATTTTTTCCCTTTCATGTAAAGCTTGTGAGAATAGGGATTTAGAGTAAGGACAAGTGCCTAAACCTGCAAGTAAAGAAAGGTACTTTAGTAAGTGATCAGTTAAGGAGGGTACATGTGTACACCTTACAAGTATGTGATAACTAACCTCCTTTTTTTCCGGTTATTTTTTACATGAAATAGTTTGCACCATGAACAAGTTAAAATTCTTCTAGTTCAACTGTTTTTGTGAATCTTTATTTCATGTACCCAAAAGGTCACGAAAAGTATCTAAATCTTTGTGGCTATATAAGCAGCATTACATATATATCGGACTTAATCATAATCAAGTTCAAGTTCAGGATTCTAAATCGTCCCATATATACATTTATAAGTTGTACACATATGTTAGTTTACTTTTCTTTTCTATAAGATTTCTTGATTAATCGAATATTAATATACTTTAACTAACATTTAAGTAACCAGTTAAGTCTGAAGTCAATTTCATACTTACCAGAAGAAATTCGGTTCCAATAATAATACATATTACAAAAGTTAGCATTGTAAGGGCACATCCTCAAGCTTAAAGTAATCTTAACACTATCCATAATCAAGCAGTTCATGTAACGTTGACCCCCTTTCCTTTTATATGATTTCTTAGTTTCAGCCTAATAATTAATGACATTGGCTAGACATGGAAATGGGTAAAATACAATGTACTTTCTTTTCTTAAACCGATCAGTTAGGTATAATGGGTGCATAAGGAAACTAATGTACTGTGGTTTTTGAAGATGCCTTCTGGGATCACTGAAAAACTTATGAGGTAATTAATAACATTCAATTACTAACAAAGTGCGTCGAGTAATAAAATCCAATGATTATGTATAAGAATGGCCGTAACCTAATGGGTTGGTGTAGGTGGTACATGCCTTCGTCGCTTAACCAAGTGATTGGGATTACTGATTCTGTCGGTGAATATCCTGGGTGCACAAAAAAAAAGGAATGACCTTATTTTCTTCTGCTAGATGAGGACTTTAAGACTTTCATTGATTAATTAAGACTCAGGACCTTAACTAATTGGCCTCTAATTTATACGTTACATAATAGGTAACATTTTTTTCTTTGTAGTTTGATTTATTTTGAAAAAAATATGAATGATTTGATATTTTGAAAAAGAAATCAATACAAACTCTTTTTATTAAATATAGGAAAGTCATCAAAATTATTTAACTTAGACTTCATAATGTGTTAGTTAGTCTATTCGAATATTCTCACAATTTTAAATTAAGTTCTCAAAAAATATAAATGTAAAAGTCAAAAGATTATTAACTAATACAACACCCATTAAATTAAATAAATTGAAGCATATAAAATTGAAGTAAAACCTTCCCTCATATCGAGGGAAATGGATACAATCGAGCAAAAGTCTAAATAAATTAAAATTAAAATAAAGTCTAAACATGACTTTAAGCTTTGTCTCCACTTGCCTACATTTGTTGCGGCACTACAGAAAAGAAAAGAACAGCATTTATTGATGGAGAAAGGTAACGGGCGGTCTCTGACCTCAGGTTGAGCAACACACTGAAGCAGTAGCAGTGGACTAGTGATAATACAAGAACAAACAGGGAGGCGTTTTGAGCCACAAAATCATGATAGTATGCTCTTTTGTTAGTTGCAAGTTGCAACTAATTAATAACCTCATACTTACATATCGCAAAACACACCTATTCTTTTGCTTTTATATATATTTACTTTTTGCTTTGTCGTGTGAAGCAGCATATGATAAATTTTAAAAAATTAACAAGTGATATAAATTGCAAAATTAAGTAAGCAGAATTTGTAGTGGGGTTTATACCAAAAGTCAAAATACTTCTGGCTTTTCTTCTCTCTTTACCTGTGCCGTTAATAATAAGGTGGTCGATGGTGTTAAAAATAGTAAGCTCCATCTTCTCCAAAAGAGATAAAATTGAAGATAAAAAGATAGGTATGGACGTGAGTGGTGGTTCGTGACTGGAAATGGTTGAAGCAAACACAGACCATTGAAAAGAAATCGAAATAAAATCTCAATCACTTACGTGCCAAAACTTGGAATCCTTATTGAATGTCACTTTTTGGAGGTTGAAAGATGTACACTAGTGAGTGAGTAGTGAAATGAGTGGTTGCATACACTTGCAGCAAGTGATAGTAGCCAAGTCTTTTAAGTAGGCAAGGCAGTATTGATGCGTGGGAGAACCACTTTGGATCGATGTTGTATATAATACACTTAACACAAACCAAATTAATATAATATAATAGTTATATCAATTTTATAGATTTTTTATTAGAGATAAAGAAAAGAAATTTTGTTTTGTTCAATGAAAGAGAAAAGGATGGGCTTCGAGTGACAAGGACATAAGCCCTCAGTGGATTAAGCTTTGAGGCCACTCTTTTCACTCGCTAACTCTTACTTGTCTTCTCACTCACACTTGGCTCGTGAATTCTCTCTCAATCAACCATACACTTGGCAACTTGTTCACATATGCGCTGGTCCATTTAGTGCCCTGCAAGCAATTCACACCCATTGATATACTCTCCAAGTGGTCTAAGTGATGAACCTAGAGGTAGGGAGGAGACTTTGAAATCAATTCAATCTAAAATATATTAAAATTTACAATTGTGATTTGGATTAGTTTTAAATCACTAATTAATCATAATTTAGTTTGGTTAATTCCAAGGTTTTAAAAACTAGACCAGACCGTATGATCCGATCGAAAAAAATTTGAACCAATTAATAGTCCGGTTTAATTTCACCTAATAATTTTTATGTCTGAAAATCGGCTAATTCAAACTTTTTCAATTGGACTGACAATCTAATCTGATTTTTAAAACCTTGCATTTTTTTTAGTTGTCCCATTTTACTTTTATGAAAGTAAATGTTAAATTTTGGTCATCTCAATATTTTCAAAGAGTGGTGACTTATTCTCAAATAAATTGTATGTAAAGACAGATATATACACACGCGCTCGCGTATGTACCATTTTTAATTAATGTGAGAACATCACAACTTAATATAACCTCTTCACACATATTTGATGTGTGAAATATGTTATTAAATATATGTAAGAAAATTCGTTATTGAATTAGATTGACGTCAATATAATTTTGAATTTTCGTAATATTTATTTTGGAAACAAAGTGGTACGTTAAGAGAAATTTATGTCTTTATTTAAAATATCTACAAGTATTAATTATTATACATAATTTTTAATTATTATTCCATCAATACAAAAATTTAATAAATGAACGATAAGTAATCATATAAAAAATATAAATATAGAATTATTTGTTTTCTAAGTTAGAATTATATAAATTGCATTAATTTTTTATTGTTTTTTTAAATTTGAAATTTTTATTGTTTAATTTTTAATTTTAAACTTTTAAAGAAAAATTAATTAGGTTTCATTTTACCATATTTGAATTTATAAAATTTTTATTAATTTATCGTAATATATATATATATCTATATAAAAGAATGATTTTATTTAGTTTTTGAATTTTCACATATAAAAAGTTTTATTAAATATTTTAATCATAAAATTGTGGTGAATTATTGAATAATGTAGTTATAGTAATATAGGAAAACAAGTATACACTGCAATTGTCTCTTTACAAGGTTACATATCAAAAAGTCTTCTTTTTTTTGTTGAACGTCTTATATGATAGATTTCGTTAGCTAGTATAATTATACGTATAATTATACAAAGATGATTGGTCAATTTTGATGCCTAAGTGTTAGACCTCAAAAATTTGCATTGATGATGGTAAAAATAATGTGCATCAGCTAAAAGCATAACATCGTATTGTATTTTGATGATGATGCAAGCTTTTTTGGAAATACGATTTTGATTTTTATTGTTATTTTAATATTTATATTAGACTCATATTTATTTATTATTAATTTATTATATAATAATAGATATTGATGTATTTTTATTTCAATAAAATATTTTATTTTTACTTATTCTTATAAGAATTACTTCTTATTTATTATATACCGGTTTTATAGCAATTCACTATCAGTTGAATTTCTAAATCTTAAACCTTTTCTTCGACTGATTCGATATCTGGTCTAATTTTTAAAACATTGGTTAATACTCAGAGTAAATTTTCATCTAGTTTATTCCACTTGCTTGTTACTCTACTTGGCTTCACAGTAAACGATTTTGTCGATAAAGATTGTTCACCTAATTAGTTTGCATGTTGAAGCAAATCATGGTGGTTTGTTAGCCAGTCAATCCGTTGACAATACATTTATGTTGTTTTTCCTTCTATTTCTTTTCCATTTCTAGTTAAAACTGATATTGCTTCTTTAAATTGCCAGAGTTGACATAAACACTTTTCCTATTAACCAAGTCAAAGTGGTGGTTTGATGTCTTAGTTCTCTTATATATTCTTACACGCTAATAAATAGTTTAAAGGTGCTCAAAGATTAATATAAATTAACATTGGTCTTGATCTTGATGTACATAAAAAATATTCAAATAATGTATTTGATAATATGATATAATATAATCTTGTAGATAATGTTATTTTAATGTTGAATGTGTATCATGTAAAGATAGAGATAAGATACCTATAAATAATTAGAAAATGAGGACATAGTAAAATAATTTTAGTTAGGAGAAATAGTAAAATAATTTTAGATAGGAGAAAATGTTAGAGATAAACATCTTGTAACACAAGGACATAGTAAGATAATTTTAGTTAATTAGGGTTGAATAAAGTAGAGAAAAATAGGAATCGGATTTCCTACCTGATATTAGAGCCATCGAACATGTGGAATGCATATTGTTCTCTCAAGTTTATAGTTGGCATTTTTTAAGTGACCGTTTCACCACAATAACTTAAGCTGTTGTGTGAGGTCAACTTAATTAGTTTTATATAGTCACTAACACATACCATCAGGTGAAAGCTCCTTGAACTTGAAACTAGCACAAGTTCACTCTACCTTGTGCTTAATAATAGGAGAGTAGTAAAATTTGAACTCACGATCACTTAGTCACAAAGGCTCTGATATCATGTTAAGTGACTGTTTCACCACAATAGCTTAAGCTGTTGTGTGAGGCCAAACTTAATTGGTTTTATATATTCACTAATGACTAAATTGACAAAGAAGCATGCAATAAAGATAATTCATCAGTTTTTTATGGGTTTAGAGGATGATGTATATAGAATGGTGAGATCAAAAATTTTGACCATAAAGCCATTTCCGGAGTTGATGCGTATACACTCTATGATTGTTAAAGAGGAACAACACCGAAATATGGCAAGAACAAAAGAGGAACCAGGAGATGCTGCAGCCTTCGTTATACAAAGTACAAACCAGGCAAAAACAGTTATAGGCAAAGGGAAGGACAATTCAGTAACTAGCACCCATTATGGACGAAACAGTTATAGTGCAAGAGGATGCTTCCAGCTAATGGTGACTGACCTCGAGATGTAGGAAGAGGATCTGCTCGTGGCAAAGGGAGATTAGAGGGTGTAGGGTTAGGTTGTGGTGGCATACAAGCAAATGCAGTATAGACCTTAAGTTCTGATGGACAACAACAAAATGAGATAACCGATGTCAGCAAGAGTGGGCTTATCGGTCTGAGTAACAAGCAGTGGATAACCCTCAGAACACTCACAGGTAGGGGAAAAGCCATGTGATTGATTACTAGATACAAGGGCCTTGCAACATATGATCAGAGATATCACTTTATTCACAAACATGAAGAAGATTACACCATGCTTGGTGGGGTTACCGAATATGGAATAAACCAAAATCATGAAGAAGGGGTCTTTGCATATTGGGAGAAATATTTGCTTGCATGATGATGTTCTATTTGTTCCCAAATTGAACTGCACACTTATCTCTGTTGCTCACATGAATAAAGAATTAAATTGTATTGCTATATATTTTTTTATATATATAAAGAAGGGAAGAAAAAATTACACGACAAGATGAGGGAAGCAAACTCCCGACATATCCTTTAGGAGGGGTACATGGCACCCAATGGGTGGAGTGCCAAAATAAATTATGCCTACAGCAAAATTCTCAACATAGTTCGCGAGTCAGTCGGCACAACAGTTACTCTCGCGGTAGATATGACTATGAACCACCGTCCAGTTTCGAGTGAAAAGTTCTTTAATCCTTGAACAATGGGATTAAGAATGCGCGAGCGGCTCGTTGAGGAACTAATGAGATTGATCGCCACTATCGAGTCGACTTCAAGTTCGATCCGGCGATCCCCGAGGTTCCACGCGAACATAAGGCCAATATACACTCCCTAGAGTTTGGCGGACACCGATAAGCACCAATTGAGATTCTGAATGAAACCTCCAAGCCAATTTCCATCACTATCACGTAGGAGACATCCGACTGTAGCTGTCAAAACGAATCATTTACTTGCACCATCCATGTTAAGCTTGACCCACCCACTAGGAGGATGGCTCCAACCTATGAGTTGCTCGTGGCGAGGACGGGGGCCCGAGCTCGCACTCTTAAGCCAAGTAGCTGCCTTGCGGATTTGATCTGCATAAGACACAATAACAAAAATAGGTGAGTCCGGCCAATTAAACTGCTCATCAAAGAGTGTCATATTATGCCACTTCCATAAGAGCCAGCAAGTGGCCCCAAAAAGAATTGACCAATCCTGCCCAAACACCCTGCCATGGTTTTGAAGATTGGTCCTGAGCCATTGGCGAAGCAACATAGTGAAAAACTCACGATCCACTATGTGAGGCAGGAAAGTAGTCCACAATTGGCGAGCATTGCGGCAGTCTCGCACCAGATGCTGCGAGGATTCGTCGAGGCCACAGTGATAGCACGATCTATCCGTCGTGAGGTTCCTTCTGACTCGATGTTGGTTGGTGAGTAATCGATCCTGAGCCAGAAGCCAGAGGAAGGTTCGGATGCATTGTAGGCCATCCGAACGCCAGATGACCTTCCAAAGATTGGACGGTTCGGTTGCCTCCAGATCAGTTAGTATGGAATTAGTAGAGGCGACAGTGAAATGTTCGGTGTCCGACAACCCTTAACTTAATTTATCCTGACCTAGGTAGGGTTGTGGGGGGAAAGTTCCTGCGATAGCTTGGCAAATCGACAGCGGGAGATAGGCTTGGAATGAATGCCAATTCCAATGACCGTCATTATCGACAAACTTTTGCACCTTGAGGTTACTAGAAGGAGTAAGAATGGGGGCAGTGGTATGGCTAATAAGAGGTCCCACACCTTTGACCCAAGAGTCCAGCCAAAAACGGGCCCGCACGCCATCGCCAAGCACCTACTGCATGCCCTGAAGCACTAGGTGCCAGGTGGATTTGATGCTCCTCCAAATCATGGACCTTCCAGGTGTGTTTATAGAGGTGGGGGGATTGTGAACATCGAAGTTGTATTTAGTCGTGAGAACTCGAACCCACAGAGCATGCGGCTTGGCAAGCAGGGTCCAACCTAGTTTGGCTAATAAGGCATCATTAGTGTCGCGGATAGTGCGTATACCAAGACCACTCAGCTCTTTTGGTTTGCACACGTCCTGTCAGTTAACTAAATGAATCCTCGGGTGACCATTAACCGATCCCCACAAAAATTTCCGTATTAATGTCAGTGCATCGCACAGGCCACGGGGCAGTCGGACCGTCTGCATGGTATAGCTGGGCAGAGCCGCTATAACAAATTGCACTAAAGTGATACGGCCTGCAAAGGACAACATTTGGGAGGCCCAACCCGATAAACGATGTTGAACCTTATCTAGAATGTATTGATAGGTTTTCTTGTTCACCCGATCATGCAGCAAAGGAACGCCTAGGTAGCGACCTAGGTCGAACGCCTTCATGAATCCCAGCGCACGGCTTAAAGTGTGGGCTGTTGAAGGAGGAATATTCTTAGAGAAGAAGCATCGAGATTTATCTTGGCTAATACGTTGACCCGAAGCAGTGCAAAACAACTCTAAGGTATCCCGAATAATGTCCACTTAAGCCACAGAGACTTCGGAAAAAAAGATGAGGTCGTTCGTAAATAATAGGTGGGAGAGGGGCGGTTCGTGTTTACTTAACTTAATAGGGCGCCATCTGCCTTAATCCACAACGTGAGTGATGGATTGGTCGAGGCATTCCATACACAGGACAAAAAGATAGGGCGAGATGGGGTCGCCTTGAAGAATTCCGCGAGAAGGCCTAAAAACCTCACTCAATTCGCCATATTTTTTGACAAGTTATGTGTGATAAAGTATCGAACTATGAGGACTTTGATTGAAGCGAGTGATTTGATTGAAGCGGGTGAGTAGTGTGATGAGGTTATCTTTTTTGAACAGTGGGAATGAAGCAAGTAAACAAGATGGATGTTTGCTTAGTTTTAATGCATGCAATACCACACTACAAGAAAATAATCGATTGTCAAAGGAAAATTACTGATACAAATAATATCGTTAAAAATTAGTAACAAAAAATCACATTTTATCAGTGAAATTGTCGTAATATATAGTAATTTACGAAAGACAAAATACTTGTCAATAAAGATGGATGAGAAATTATTTCGTTGACTTTTGCGATGGAATATAGCGACGAAATAGGAACTGAAAAACCGAAGGGGATAATAGTTTCGTAAACTTTCCAATTTTACCATGGACGTCTCCAGCACAAAAACAAAATAATAAAAAGCACTAGAAATTTGGTAATACAGTTCGACACATCTTACCTACGTCTGTCCGGCTCTCACCCAGCTTAATACTTTCACCGAAGTACAATAGATTTACCCAAGGCTTCACTGAGCCGACACTACTTAACCCTTGACGCTATCTCTCAACGTTACTTCTCGTGAAAGAATTTCATACCCAATAACATGACCAATTCGTATTAACCTCGTCAGAGAATTTTTCTAAACAACTTTTTATTAAAAGACAATTAATAAAAATAAACTCAAGTGATGAATCAGCTAAAAATAAAAATGGAATACAATTGAAACAGAAAAGAAAACAACTTCCTAATCTGTTCAGCTCCTCTGTAATAAATCTGAAAATTTGTTCACCAGCTGAACTGATCCACGACAACACTAGAATCAAACTATGGCTACTTAGCCAAAAAGAACAAGTCTTCATTCAACCAAAAATTAATTCCCTATATATGTCCAACCTAGAACCCACTCACGACTTATGCCAAGTCACACCAAAACTTGCAACCGTGCTCCACTACTTCATGCGTAGTTTTGTACTATATCAACAACTTCTTGATTGCTTGCATGCTCCCAAAGTCCATCAGAAGCAAATATAACAAATTGGTAATGTGCCTGCAACTGGTGCACTAACATTGGTGATTTTGCCTTCATGTTTGCCTTTTTAAAAGGTTATTGGAGCACAAACTTGACATATATGTCCCACTGTTTTAAATCACGGTGTATATATGAAAACATAACACCCACACCATATAAGCTGCGTTTTTCAAGTATGTAAATAACGCCCACAACACTGTTGATTGCAAGAATCCCACGCAGAATACACTTCTTCTATAGATAAAGACATACACGATATTCACTAGCAAGAGCCCTTTGCCAACAGGCAACAACCACTTCACTGTTTCTTCTATCCACGAAATCCAAAAATTCAGTAGTAAAACAATTCCAATACCATCATGATAATAGACTTCAAAATAGTATAGGATTCTTTCACAACTATAAGTGTAACAGCCACATCTTTTTGAATTCTACTATAATTAATATCTTATATGTCCAATTAATAAATAAGATGACAAAACAAAATAAAAGATATATACTATATATCTTAACAGGAACCACCGTCGGTAAAAGAGGCGCGAATTTGTTTACCGACAGAAGTGTTTTCCGTCGGTAAAGTTGAAAGTTAAACGTCGTCGTTTGTTTCGACTGCAACGTATTTAATAAAACGTAATCAAATCGAGGTGTATCGACAGAATTTAATTCTTTCTGTGATTTATCGACAGAAGGATTATTCCGTCTGTAAATTTAAAATTTAAATGTTGTCATTAGCTTCTTTTTCAACATGACATAAGATCAAAAACGACGTCGTTAACAGACGACGTTGTTTTCTTTAAATCAAAACTACTTCTAGCCGTCCATCTTCTTCCTTCTGCATCCATATTCTTCCTTTATGTGCTCCAGTCCCTTCTACATTTTCGTTCTACGTCAATTGTTGTTCGGTTCCCTTCATCCTTCCCGTCTTCTTGTGCTTTTTCTGTATTGCTTCCTTCTGCATCTTCGTTTATTCATCGATTGAAGTATTGTTTTGTACCGAGTTTTGTGTACTGCAGATATGGATTTCCAAACTGTGTTTGGTGTTTGATTTTGTGGGAAATTATTAGTTTGGAATGAAAGTGTATTAGTATTTTGTAGGGTGGATGCCACAAACGTTGGAGAAGTAAAATGCTCCCTTATTGAATATGACCAGAACATGTGAACTTGTTAGTGTTGTGTATTAATAGCTAATTATCTCATGAATAGAATGTAGCAAGCTTTGATATATGGATAAACGTGACATTGTGCTCTAATTCCTTCACTTAAAATCTTCTAAAATTGCTCTAAATTAACTTATATCTACTCCAACTCATATATGGATAAACACGGTATGCTTTAAAAAAGATGCTAAAAATATAATCTATTTATCATATATCAGTAACAATGTCTCAACCATCATTAAAATAGTCCCTGCCAAATTGTAAAAATCTAGGTACACTTACCATTACTTGCATAATTGGTAACACATAATTAAAAATGCCATATTTGATTTAGGAGCATAAACTTATTTCATGTTGTACACCATTTATGTTTTTTATAACTTGACCAACTAGGGTTGTAGATTTAATTCTTACCTTGAGGGAATTGTCAAGGAAGGGCTTATGAAAGTGAACAATTTGGTCTTAAATGATTTATATGTACTTGATATAGGGAATATTTCTAGATGAGTTATTCCCTTTAGCTTCATTTGGATGTATGCTTAAATTGAAATTCCTCATAAAGAGCTACGATGCTTTCATATTCATAGATATCTTTTTAAGCTTTGACTATAGAGTAGTTCTTTGAAAAGGTGTAGTTGCGAGCATAAATGATGGAGATGTTGACAGTAAGATTCAGTTACTTGCAAATGACCCTCAACTGAATTAACTTATTTCTAACTAAGGAATCAAGTGTTTTAATTTTTTTTCTTTAATGAATAGCACTAAGATTCGGACATTAGAATGAGGAATGTAATTGTTAATTAGATCCTAATAACTTGCCAAATAACTAAGTATATTACATTTGATTCCAAAATACTTATAAGATAAACTTATTTTCCAAAATGAACTCTTTAAGAATGAGCTTCTTGGAAAGGGAATTCATTTCCATCACATTCCATGCAATGAATATCATATGTTTTAAACAGAAGAAGAAGTCTTATTATTTCTATTCGAATTTTTTCTACTTAAAGATGTTAAAAACCAAAAAGGAAAATTTTAAGCTATATATTTACAAATATGAGATTTATGAACATAACATCTAAAATTAACCCTAACAATGTAATATATTCACCTCTTTCACCTAGAGATATGCTCGGATGATATTACTTTATTGGTTACTCTCAGTTGACTTGATTCAATTGGTTAACTGTTTTTGAATGTATTAGGTTTGCCTTATTTAATAAGTCCTTTTATTATATCCACATTGTTTGCAAAACAAGTATGCCACTTAAAGTTCCCTTTTTGTCACTTGTATTAATTTGTTCCTCCATTTTCTTCCCTCATTAAGGCCTTATTGGGTATACTAATACTTTTTTATGAATCACGAAAGTTTCAGTACCTCCTTATGGCTCCTATTTGAAGTTAGCCAATAATGTTCACCTATAATTGATAATCATTTGGATAAAATTACAAAGAGTTAGTAAATGAAATAAACAACTAAATGGAAATATAAGAAGTGAAGCTTACTCAAAATAGGGACCAATCAGCAATCATATGTTTATAAAAAAACTCCTTATGACGCATCATATTTTTAGATTCCTTTGACCTACCTCCATCATGTCTAATATAGCACATGTATGCTGATAAGTAATTCTAGTAATTTATCGCAACATACAAGTGCAAGTCATCTTCCCCAAACCAACTATGGTTTTTTGAAAGTATATGTGCTTAAATTTGAACAACTACCCATTACTGAAATAAGAAACCTAGTTGTTGGCATACTTTTTTGGCTTTTGCAAAATTGCTTGAATTCATGGGCAAATATATCATGTCTACTTTTCATCTCCTTTCTTTTCTTATTGAATCTATTCATTATAACCTCCTGCGCTATATCAAGCATCATCAAAATAGGTTTTTCTTGAGCCTCTCTAATGTAAGCAATAAAGCTCTTTGAATGATTGTTCAATAGCATATCATATTTTACTCTCACAAGTATATGTGCTCCTATCAAAATGATCTAATCATATCTTGCTTGATAACACTCTTCAATTTCTTTATGTACACATCATATTAATTATATGCATATTCCTTTGTTTCATTCCATATCATATTCTTTACTGTAACATCCCACCCCTAACGGGAAGGATAGAATAGTAATTTGGAAAGAGGTGAGAGTGATTAGGACTGATTGGAAAATTTTCATGTATACTTTTATTTGTAAACAGTGAAATTTTGCACATGAAAAATAACTGTACATGCATTCATGACATTTCCTGGTATTTGTGTCTAAATGGAATTTTGTTGTGAACAATGTAGTATTTGTGTTTGACAACTTAATTTGAGTGATTACTTGTGTGTTTTATATTTTAAGGGAATTTTAAGAATTTTTCTGGAATTTTTCGGAAAAAATTTTCGGACCGAAAAAATCACCAAATGACGAACCGGTTGGTTTTCGGTATCGAAAATTTATGTCCAATGGCACTAAAATATTGGGTACATGATTTTGGAATTGTAATTAGGGTCATTGGAATTGAATGGGTCAAAGATTTATTTCATTAGGGTTTAATCTTATTAAATGTTATTTTTGTCTTTTCTCTTTTTTGTCTTTTTCTTATCACCATGCCAAGTGTCCTACACATGTTAATGCTTTTGTTTTGTTCCCAACCCACTCATTTCGGCAACTTCTAATTGAAAGAATGAAAAGATGAGTTTTCCATTGATTTTTGTTGTATCATCCGAAACTCCTTCTCTTCTTTCTTCTTCATTGGTTTTCTTCAAATGTTCTAGCTAAATCACTCTTCTCCTACCTTAAGAGGATGTTCCTGTGAGAGTCCACGGTCTCCAAATGATGGCCCATTTGCACGTGGTGAAGTGTTATTCCCCATCGGAGGGCATGGATCCTAGATCTTGCATGGTTTGGGTCTCCTTAAGGATAAGTCCACTTAATGATAGCAA
>JANZLX010000212.1:4319344-4332677 GCA_025531955.1 Erythroxylum orinocense
TTAAACCTAAATGTAAAAATAATAATCAAATATGAAATTAATAATCAAATGTAAAATTGATAATTCAATGTGAAATTATAAAGTATACAGTACAACTGTATAATATATCAATATGGACAATTTTGCAATTTTTTAAAATTTTAGGGACTATTTTATAAATTTAAAAAATATCCCGAAACGATACCCAGTACTGACCGGTATCGGTACCATTCCGTTCCAGAGCTCAATCTGGTACTGACCCCGGTACGGTATTCATAGCATTGCTTATTACAATTTTCGCATTTAAAATTGTTAAAATACTTTAAATTGAAACATATATGTGAATTAATAAGTATTAAAGCATAATTTTTTAATCACATATTAATGAATAAATTTAAATTTAAATTATAAGGTATCAAAGCCTAATTTATAACCATTTTGTTTTATCCCTAACTATCTCTTTTCTCTTTAACTTGCAACTATTTTGTTTTATCCCTATGTTCATTTCTTTTGCTCTATTTGAATTGTGTTGTTAAATTTCATTTGTATTGTTATATTTTATGTTTGGATGTATCATCATAATCATTATGATTATGATAATAATTATTATATGTCCTATGTTTTTTATTAGAATTATAAACTTTATTTTTTATAATATTTCTATAAAAATATTTAACAAAATACTATAAGATATATAATATTCATACTCTTTTTTTTTTAAGTCATGTCCTTATAAGTCATTTTATACATAAACAGTTAATACTAAAAGTTAATTTTACCAAACATCAAATGACAAACAGCTAATACAATCTACTGGCCAAATCAGTTGGTATAATCAGCTATCAGCTAACAGTTAATGCAATCAGCTGATTGCCAAACAGAGCAATTGTCTATTAGATATGAATACTTAACCAATCTCTTAAGAACACTCATCATCTTGCTGCAAGCACTTCAAAAATCATCTCCAATAGATATGAATACTTAACCATCTCTTAACAACACTCATCATCTTGCTGTAAGCACTTGAAAAATCATCTCCAAAAGCTATGTTCTCTATGGGAACAACCTTCCAAGTAATGGAAAACATATCATTGTTGGCATCTACACCACTAATTATGGCAAGTTATCCTATATATTTATACTTTAAATGATAGACATCTAAATACATTATTGGCTTATAAGCTACTACGAATCCCTTTTTGCATGCACCTAGGCACATGTATAAGCACTTAAATGCTCCAATCCATATAAGTACTTCAAGATGAAAGAACTTCCATTATTAAACTAAAATATAGCCAGGTCGTAGCTTCTTCATTTCAAGTTTTCACATGCCTCATGTATCGACAATTGTAATGCTCTTACACTAAAGATAGCAAGTGCCTTGCACACACAAATATGCTCATCAGGAAACATTTCTTCTACTCCTGCAATCCAGAGAGGAGCAAGACGCAAGGAAAATGGAACATATCCCTTTCTGCATTTTGAAATACTCGAGCTAACTTCAACAAAGCAAAAGTTACATGGCAGCAGTTTACCAAAGTCAATTCAGTTGCGAAAATTCGTCATTATTCCTTGGGGTTTCATCAATCTTCATTTATGGTTTCTGTAGAGGCTAATTTTGATTAATACAATTAATGCACCCACGTAAAAGAACTTCTGTAAATTGGGAATGAGCACATGATCCAATTGTTATCTTTCTCCGAATATTTATTAACATCAGGGGTGTTCCAACCAACATCCACTTCTGTAACTTAATTGTAACGTATAGTCACTATCTTCATAAATTGACATTCTACGCAGTTGAGCCAAACATCAGGTGATGCACGTGTAGAGCCATACATTCACAATGAAAGGCAAGTTCATGCACCTGCACAAGACAACATATGTACCATACTTTTCAAGCATGCCGTTACAAGCTCAAAAGAATCCAGTACCTATAGGCAATATCCTATACATAATTTATGTTGTTCATAAGAATACGATGGAGAATGATAGCATCTAATTTTTGAAGATTGACGCAACTTTCCTGTCCAAAATCTTACATCAATCTTTGGCAATAAGCTTTGCTCGTTGCAAAGAATAAGAATCATTTTAACTTCACTAAATGATCATCTGCATATGCTCACTTGTTCAGAAAAAGTTAACAGACATATTAAATGAAACAAATGTCTAAGTTTTTCTGCAAAAGGTAACAGTAACTACGATCAAACTTTAATTACAGATAAAATCAAATCACATTCAAAGGAACAAAATATTTCCATTGATTTGGTTCAAAATGCTTTACTCCAAGAATTATCTTTGTTTGAAAGCTAAACAAACATCTAAACCTGTTTGGAAGGAAATTTAACTGACATAGGATTTACCAATACAAACAAATGAACCTCTCTAAACATATATAAGAACATGACATCCCTATATCCTCATATAGCACCAAAGCACCATCAACAGCCAGTAGCTTAGTTCATGGATCCAGCAAGATTCTCTGATTTGACCCAAGATAATGAATCTACTCCACTTTTCCACTGTTGCTCCAAAAACTTTTAGATTTACCAGTAGAAATAGATTTGGCTAATGAATAAGCTTTCAATGCAGTCCAATATGCCTTTCTTTTCCAGATGTTTTTACGAATACGCTTTTTAGATTTAGATGTGCGCTTTTTGGGAACTGCAGCAACTGTCATTAAAACAATGAATATGTTATTAATAATGGACTCATAGAATTTACAACTATACACAACATTTTAAATACTCCCAACGAACATGCATACACATTCATATGTAAGACATACATAAACATGGAGCTGGCAACAATTATCAGCATGCTCTGAATTACAGGATATGGATGAGAAACAATCAGATTAAGAATCCATCAAGCTATAGGGTAAAAAGTCAGAGATGAGAGTAGCTTGTTTAATTTCCATTTTATCACACATAACACATGCTAATTTTCCTCCTCAATTCCCATGATCGAACTAAGTTCATGTCCAGCTTCAAATAGGAAATCAAACAAGGGGTGTAAAATATAAACAATCAATGGCTATAACGGTGATTAGATTGCAATTATCGTACAAGACAAAACTCTAACAGGAATAAATCACAAGTTTGTACTTCTAGTCCAAAATGCACGTCTTTAGTTCATCAAACAACCTCGTAATGGCCTTGATTTCACTTAATTATGGTATCAAATTTCCGTTGTACTCCAAAGAAAATCCTTCAACGTTCAACATTCTTCAGTGACAACAATGTGTGAAGACCAATAAGCTGTACAATTAATATAAACAACTTTCTAAATAATGCAATGGAAATTACAAGAAAACTTTTCCGCTGATATGAGCACTATTTCTTCACTTTGTAGAATCAGCCTAGGACATCTCAGTGAAAGTGCTATTTTGCCAGGTAATTTTTTTTAATTATATTTTTTTCAAGAATAGCAAGCTCATTTTGAAACTATCCTGTCTTATATCCCTCCCTCCTACACGAAGACAAACCTATGTTTGGAGTGTAAGAAAAATAAAAGTTAAAAGACATAAATCTTCCTCATGGTTTAAGAAACTTAAAAAAATTTAATCATTAAAATTTTCGACTATTTCTAATTTTCAGCTTTTTAAAATCCTTGCTTTAGGCTTTGGTTTAAAAATAATGATACAATACATGTAATATGAATATTAAACATGAACTAATTAAATATTACTAATAAGATACGGCAACTCAACTTTTAAACCACCCGACTAAAATTAGTTGAATTCGATTTCAATTAATAATTTAAGATAATTATAATAAGTTGTTAATTTCAGTCAAATTCAATTAGTTTGATTTAAGTTTATGAGTTGAGTCAAATCGTCATATAGGCAATATTGATTAGTACTAGAGTGATGTTTATGTAACAAGTATTTGGTTTTTTAAACTGAATTTTTTTAAAAAAACTAAAAAGTAAATTTTTTTGATAATTATAAAAATTAAAAAAAAATCTAAAATTTCTTAGTTTTATCTAAAAAAGAAACTATACAACTGTTAAAAGCAACTTTCTGAATATGCATATGAAAACAGCAAGCTAATCTTGGAACTGTAGACAACTTAATTGTTTCAACAGTATGAACTACGTCGTTGCGTAATCGGGAATAACAAGAGAATTACCAAGTCCAAGGTCATCTGCAAACTCATGGACCATAAGTGCTCTTTCAATCACTGCATCAGGACCTGGTATCTGCACAGTTTTAGTAAACATCAACATACAGTTAATTTCATTACAAACAAGACCAATGTAAGATCAGGAACATGAAAATTGAGCCATGAAATTACATAAATCATCAACCAGAAAGAGTAGTTCATGTACAATCAAACCCGTATTTCACACCCTAAGAAAGAAAAAATGGAACAGAAACAAGAAGGAAAGAAAAGAAAAGGATTTAGGTCAAGTGAGTTACCTGGTTATCTACAATTGTTGCTTCAGCCGCCCCTGTTTTAAGATACATCACACAACAGCACATTAATTGGTTGAGAAAACACTTAAGAAGTTCAAATATAATTAAGGAAACTACGTTTCCCAGGTCGCCCCCATTACCATAATTTTTAAGTCCTCAAATCAGCCAAAATCCGATGAAGCTCAAAAATTAAAAAACGATATCCATCTTCAGCAAAAAGCATTTGTAAATCATTTCCCAGTTACCCAGTTGAAAAAGAGATATCCAATGTACAAAAACCAAGAATTTACACACAAGAACTCAACAATACCCATAATCACCGAAAAATGGAGAAAAAGGAGTTAAAATTAAGAGAAAATTTTAATCTTTTCAGGGAACGGGAACAGACCATCATCTTCTTGGGTCAAAGTGACAACGCCTTCAACATTGTGATTGTCCTCGAGGAAAGAGACGGCATTCTTGGTAACAGCGACGACAGGGAGAAGCTTCTCGGAGGAAGTAGCAGCGAGAGAACGGGAGAGGGATTGGCGAGGGGGCTTGAGGGACATGTCACGAAACGCCAAGTGGAGAGACGGAGGGAGACAGCAAACGGCGTTTTGTGAGAGGAAATGCTGATGAGATGTCGCAGAAGCGGTGAGGATACTGTGAGCCGCAGTAGCTGCCATTGCTACAGCTTTTGCTTGGTGGAAAGGGGAGATAATGTCCTTTAGTTGCATCTCTGATTTTCTTGTATACATTTTACTTTCTATTTAAAAAATTAAAAATTAAAAATTAAAAAGAAATTATAATTAAGCAAAAATTAATAAAAAAAACTATTTGTAAGCTGTGAAAATAAAAATAAATTTAATTTAGTAAATTTTTTTGCTAAATAAAGATTTTTTTTTTTTGACGAAGCTAAATAAAGATTTAAGATGCCATTTCTTAAATTAATTTATAAAGAAAGTCACATTAAAGATATGAAAAAAGTAATTTAATTGATCTTTATTTATTTTTTATTTTTATCAAAAATTATATAAATCGTGATTGATAATTTTTATTTTAAATAAAAATAAAATAATGAAAATTGAAAATGCTTATGTAATTTTAAATTATTTATAAATACATATTTATTGTCACAGAGAGGCTTCTTGAATCTTGATTACAGAAACTAGATGGACTGTAGTTTAAGAACGAGCACATGAATCCATCTATGAACATTTTAACTTTGAACAAACTGAAACAGAAGCAGAAACAGCATATGAAAATGGAGGAAGCTTCTTGACCTTATTCTTTTTTCCCGATGGACATACCCACTCACAATCCACCACCCATTCGAGTTCTCAATCGCCCACCACCGCCACCGCCACCACAACCCCAACAACAACAACAACGACCTTCCATTCACATCCTCACTTCTTCTTCTTCTTCTTCTTCTTCTTCTACTTCTTCTTCATCGTTTGATCCTCAGACCCAATTGCAATCTCGTAGCTCTTTAGACGGAGTTGTGGTCGTTGGGTTCATTTCTCATAGCCCCGACGACTACTCTTCCCAACTCATCAATCGCCTTCTCGACTCCAACGCTTTTGGGTCTGGCAATCTCGATAAGACACTTCTTTCTCTTGATGACAATGAGCAACTTGCAGATTGGTTCAAGTGGAGAAAGATCAGTTATTTCCATGAAGAAGAGAAAGGGATTTTGTTCTTGAGGTTTTGTTCCACTTGGAGCCTTCTCAATCATGGGGTCCAGGTCTCAAGTTCAGGTTTTGATACTGCTTTCGAGCAGCGGGAGTTTGAAGATCTGCAAGGCCTGCTTTTCATGTTCTCGGTGAGTTCTGTTCCCTTCTTGGTTACTGTACTTTATCTATTCTATACTTAGAAGAGCTTTTTAAATCTTCTTCGGTAGTAGATGTTGGTAGGATCTTTGGTTCGTGGGTATGTTTAATTTTAACTGGTTTCACTTGAAATAAGGCTTTCATTAGTTTTGAATGAACTTGTTGAGTATGGTAGGGTCATTTTCTGGATGATTCAGGAAATTAACACATGCATCAAGCAAGCAACTGATTCGTAGTTTATCATTTGAATCCTAGATATTCGGAACTGTTGAAATAGGTGCTTTTGGTCTAGGAAGATATGGTAGTAAATGTTAAATTGACTACCCTTCAGGATGGGATCCAACCTATTTGTCTTGGTTCAACTTAATATGAACTTGATATTTCTAATGAATGACTTGATTAGTAATGCAGGTCTGCCATGTCATCATATACATTCAGGATGGGTCACGCTTTGATACTCGTATGTTGAAAAAGTTTAGAGTGTTGCAAGCTGCCAAACATGCATTGGCACCTTATATGAAATCTCTTACCACCCCACCGGTTCAAGCTAGGCCCCATTCTTCCTCCTCATCGTCTAGGCGAAGTTTCTCAACTAGTACTTCTCCCGCTAAAAGTGGTGGTATCATGAGTCGAAATAATTCAGCTCTCTCTCTTATGTCAGGATTAGGCTCATATGCTTCACTGTTTCCAGGAAATTGCACCCCAGTTATACTCTTTGTCTTTATTGATGATGTTTTGGATGCACCAAATTCTAGTTCTAATATGGAGGAGTTGGCAGATGGCTCCTTACTGAATCAGTCTTCTAGTTTGAGTAGTTTAGCTAGACCTAACTTACCAGCTAAGGGTTCTGGTTCAGTTGTAGTACTAGCACGCCCTGTAAGTAAATCTGATGGTGGTGTCAAAAAGAAACTACAATCATCTCTTGAGGCACAGATTCGCTATCTCATTAAGAAGTGCCGAACACTCTCGGGCTCTGAAAGTGGTCAAGCTGGTTCTAGAAGTAGCAGTGTTCCAAGCTCTGCACCTTTGTTTTCTCTTGATGCATCAAGGACAGTTGTGCTGCTTGATAGGCTTACAAATAAAAAAGGTGAATCTTTGGAATTCGCTATGAACCTCGTAGAAGATGTTCTGAATGCAAAAGCAACCTCAGATTCCCTTTTGCTTGAAAGTCTCAATCAAAGTGCAAACAAGGACGATTTTTCCTCCATAAAGGAGTTCATATACAGGCAGTCCGATATTCTGAGAGGTAGAGGAGGATTAGTCTCCAATGCCAACAGTGGTTCGGCTGCCGGTGTTGGTAAGATTGCTGTTGCTGCAGCTGCCGCTGCTGCAGCTTCTGCTGCATCAGGGAAAACATTTCCAAGTCCTGAGCTTCCAAGTATGGAAACATGGTTATCTTCTTGTCAATTTATTCTTCAGGGAGTTATTGCTGCAAAAGGGTTTTCTCTAGATGAAAATGAAATTGATAAAAGAAAATCTCGTCAACTGAACATAGATGTAGCTCATGTTGAAGGGGTTGCAAGAGGCATGGATGCTTTAGAGAGTGCAGTGTCTGTTTTGGAAAGTGGCAAAGGACTAAACACTAAGTTTTCCATTTCTTGGTGTGAAAAGGCCCTTCCAACTGCTAAGGATGTTTATTTGAAAGATTTGCCTGCTTGTTACCCCACTTCCCTTCATGAGGCCCACTTAGAAAAAGCTTTACATGCTTTCCACTCAATGGTTAGGGGACCAGCTGTCCAGCTGTTTGCAAGAAGGCTGCAGGACGAGTGCACATTCATTTGGAAATCTGGGAGGCAACTGTGTGATGCAGTTAGTCTGACAGGAAAACCATGTATGCACCAGAGACATGATGTCGGCAATGGTCAGACAGTTCTGGGATCAGTGAAGACACATTCAAGTGGATATTTTTTTCTTCATGCTTGTGCCTGTGGTCGTTCACGCCAGCTGAGATCTGATCCTTTTGATTTTGAATCAGCAAATGTTACATCCAGTTGCTTCCAAGACTGTGACAAGATCCTTCCTGTTGTTCATTTACCTGAATTTAGTGATACAGGACCTGTGCAATCATCCTCATGGAGATTGATTCGTGTTGGGGGAGCAAGGTATTATGACCCTTCCAAAGGCTTACTTCAGAGTGGGTTCTCTAACATGCACAAGTACTTGTTGAGATGGACAATATATTTGGAGAAACCATCAGACCCAATAGCCGTACATGCTAGAACTGTGCCAAAAGAATCTGTCAGTAGGATGGGCAACAATGTCCACAGTGAAGTTAATGCTGACATGGACAGGAAGAAAACTAGTACCATACGATTATATGTGGGAGACTTACCTGGAGTTGAAAATCAGGGAAAACCATCAGAAAGCAGCAAAATTGATGGGAACAAACTTAGTTTTGGTAAGGGTCTTCCAAATTTTGCAATGCGGAAACCATTTTCTGAGGTTGTTGCAGGATCAACTACAGATTCAGGGTTCCCTCCTCTCCAGCGGAAGAAGCAGCCCATGCCAGGTTCGGAGACATGTGTGAAGCAAATTAAGGTAAGGGATCGAAGTGCTCAAAAGGTTGATGCAGATTTTGAGCAAGGATCTCAGAATCATGATCATCTTTCTGCGGTTCCAAAACCCTTAGAAGGAACAGCTTGTAATGACAGCTTGGTTGGTGACCCATTTTTGCATGTAGGAAGTAATGTTGTTCCTATGAATATTAATGTTGTTGAAAAAGTAAAAAAGGACCCTTCTTTGAAGCAAGCAACTATATTTGTTGGTTTTGAGCATGAGTGTCCACATGGTCACCGGTTTTTATTAAGTCTAGATCATATGAGGGAACTAGGATCACCATATAGCTCACCTGAAGAATCCTCAATTCCTTCAGAGAAATCAGTGGACCATAATCTGGGAAGTCATTCTAATTTGGGTAGAAATGGTAATCATAATAAAATCCGCAGAAGCTCAAGGAGTATGACTGTATCTGGTGTTGATTCTGGGCTGAGAAATTTGGATAAATCAAAAGAGTGGGTGGTAAACAGTGATCTGTCTTTTGAAGGGTTGGTACAGCTCTCCAGCTCAGGGAAGGGAGGTAATCAGATGATCATTAATGGACCAAAATGTCTCCACTCTGTGAAAGACCCTGAAGTGGATCTTCATTCTGTCAGCCTTGACGATGGCGGAATTGCTTTTTCCATGTTGAATAGACACTTACCCTTATATATGAATTGCCCATACTGCAAGGTCTCCAAAAAAAAGAAAGATTCTCCAAAGATTAAATTTGCTGGCACTATATCACAGTTACAAAGGATTTTTCTGGTAAATAATCCTGCTTATACTTCATTTTTCCTTTCTGTTGAACATACTAAATTAGGCTATTAATTAGTTGTTTGGGCTGTATTTTTATTAGTCCTTGTCAGGATTTATATTACAGGATGAGACACACCATATATTAAATTTGTTGGAATATTTGATCCTGGTGCATCTTTTTAGCTTTGTTGGATGTTGAAGTGAAGAAAAGATTCTGGGAGTTTTGACTGAGTTAATGTTTTCTATAGTGTAACAGCTTACCAAAGGAAGTTGAAAATAACTGATATTTTGAAATGAAAATTATAACCTTATTATTCATGCGGTAGAGTATATAATTGGAAATGGCTGAGAGACTATTCGTACCTAATCTTAAGGTTAAATTGATTAGAAATGGAGATAGTATGACCCCTGCAGAAGTTGAATATGCTGTTAAGTCCTAGAGTTAAAGTAGCAGTGATTAAGAACGTGCTTGTATTGTCAATTTGACATGTATTATCTTGGTTGATCTTTAGTTGAAAAATCCAATAGCACAGATTTTACATAATTAACTCTTTTGTTTTCTTTTTGGTGTTTTGCTGATGAGAACTATTAGTTGCCAACTATTCAAGATAATGAAGTGTTTTACAACTCCTTAACTGTCAAATGTCTAATATTGCGGTTCTGCATGCAGGTTACCCCTCCATTTCCAGTGGCATTAGTGACATGTCCAGTTGTACAATTTGAGGTATGTGTCACTTATGTAATTGTTTCATTGAACTTTATATTTACATGCCTGTACATATACTCGAGTTACTCAGGCAATTATAGAGCTTCCGTAGCTTGATAGTCTTTTTTTCTTAATTCTTCGTTGTTTTGTGCATGCTTCCAGTCTGACATGGCATCCAAGCTTCTTATATTCTGATTTTTGTTCGAGTCTTGACAAACCCTTTCTTGCAGGCATCATGTCTGCCACCCTCAGTTCTAGACCGAGAACGAAAGTTGCAGTTTAGCCTTGGCTGTCACGTGGTCCTACCTCCAGACAGTTTCCTGGCACTTAGGCTCCCATTTGTTTATGGTGTACAGCTGGAAGATAAAAGTCTGCATCCTCTCAGCGCTTATGAGCATCAACCGGAAAGGACAGCATGGATAGTGAAGGGCACATTATTGCAGATTGTTTCCATAGGAAGAGGAGCAAGTGATGGACCTCAGTCATAGTCAAAATTTCGTAAATTTTGGCCATTGCAACTGATCTAGGTCTTTTAGTTATTTGTTCCAGCATAGTCAGTTTTGAGTAAGTAACAGTCTCATAGCTAATATTCTTGCATCTTTTTGCGTGTTTTTGTTTTGTTTCCACCTTCCTTTCCTTTCCAGATCCTAATCTTGTTTTACATGCATGTCTCTTAGGCGGTAATATTTTGTCTGAAATTTTCCATCTGATCATGTCTTCCTTAGTTGGAAAGATGACAGCCTTGGAAAATGTTGATTCAAGAATATAGCCATTTTAAAGGATGAATTACAAAGGAAAATTGTGTATGCTGATTGCTAAGGATATATGGATTTTGAATGGCTGGCCATGAACCTGTACTTGGTATTGGCAAGCGGATTTCAGAAATTAGAACTTGGGAAGGGTAAGCAATGATTTCTCTTAATTCCTTTGGTTGCTTTTGCGTAAGTCAGGATACTTCCTTTTTTTTTTTAATTTCACTTAAGTGCTTTGGTTGTGGCACCTTAAATTTAATTTGCATTTGAATCTCAATATGGCTTGTGCTTTCATATGGATCATCATGTGTATGTGGTATGCCTCTGTTTCTCTCTACGGGCTTAAAGATAACACAATAAGTATGCAGCATGTGCTTTGACTTAAAATTCTGTAAAATCACTAAATGCTGTCTGGAGTTTGAGATGCTAATGATTGATAATCAGAGAGTAGAACAAATGTTAAACCCTAATTATTTAATGCAGTCGCCCATATACTCTTTATCTTCATGTAAAGCCTATTCATTTTTCTCTTGCTCCACTGTGGAAGTTTGGATTCTAAATTTTATTGATTAACAATTGACTTGGTTCAGTTGGGTTAACTGTGAAAACATTTAATTGGCCAATTCTTTTTAGTTTGATTTTTAATTTCTAGTTCAATTTACTTTAATAATTTTTGTTATTAACAACCAGTCAGTTTATTAATTATTCGGTTAATTTTTGTAAATTAATTGGTTTTATAAATCAAAATGAACCAATTAATTTTTATTTAACAGTCTCTTTTTATAATTAAATTTGAAAATTTTCAATCGGTAAGAACATTCTCTTTCAATTATAGTTTAAATTCTTTAATTTTATTTAATTTGTAACTATTTTTATGATGGTTTAATATCTGTTGAATATTTTAAACATTAAATCTCTTATTTTATCGATTTAATTTTCAATCCGGGTTTTAAGACATTATTGAATTCTTTTTTGACACCTTGCTGTTTCTCATTATCTGCTATCCAAGAGCATAGGAAGAATTTGCATATTTTTTGGTTAATTTGGATGCCATGTGAATTTTGGAGTTCATCAGATCAGTACTATTGTGGACCATGTCTCTTGTATTTCTTTCAATGGTGTTGAGAACTGAAGCATTAGAGAGAAGCTTATATGTCATAACTTTAGAGCGGTTTTTGGTACTCTAGAAAAATGACAGAGAGAGGAGAAAGGAGGGAGAATTGTGTGTCATTGTGTCCAATGTTTGTGTTATTGGTTGTGGTTACTAACCTTAACCTCTCATCTTTTATTGCAAATTCTACAATGTTTAAGCATAATAGCAAAGGCTATGGAGAGCGGCACTGAGTATGTCAATACCTATCAATGCGGGCGAGGGCAACCTTTGGTGGGAGAGGCATGACAACTATCATCAGCATGAAGATGACGACTTATTGAAGTTAAAGATTGGTCTCAGTTTACTCTATAAGCAACTGTTTATGGCAAGCATATTGAATTGAAGACTGCTGATACGCTAGCTAGGCACAGGCACATGCACAGGCACAGCACAGGCACGTTGAACAGAAATTGATCTCTTGGGGAAGTCATGGTAGTTGGTTGCCAAGTGGACACTAAGATAGTACGCATCCCCAAAGCTTGAGTTTTGATTCTACTTTGGTAGTTGTGGTGTGGAACGCACACTCTCCTGGATTAATTATGCCAATTATCCAAAGTTTTAAATTTTATCTAAGAGTTTACAATATTGTGATAATCAGTTTTTTTTTTTTTTTGAATAAAAATAAGTAACTTATTTTTAATAAGAAAGTGTTATATTTATTTTCCAAATTTTAAGGACAAAGTGTTGGAAGTGTTTTATTCCAACACTTTATTTCTCATTTATACTTTTCTTTTGTTTTCATATTAAATAAATATTATTCTAATTCTCTATTTATCAATGATGTAAAAATCGAACTGAATTGGCAAGTTTGACCAAGTTGCGAATAAATTTGACTAGTTTTCAGTTCAATTTTTACTTCTAAATGTTGTTAATAAAAATCAGTCGGTTAAATAATAAACCGGTCGGTTTTTTTTGAATCGTGAAGAAATGAAAGAGTCTCCATTAGGGAAGGCAATAGGTAGGGTTCGGTTCGAGTTTTACTCTATTCATATTCATATTCATTTTTTATGACTTAACCTATATCCAGATCCATATCTATCGGTTTTTACGATTTACTACCCATATCTAAATCCATCGGGTTGTTTGGGTTTTTGGGTATCCATCGGGTTGTATAACACATAAATATATAACTTTTAAATAAAAAATATAAAGAGTAGATTTTTGCGAACGCTCTAAATCAAAATTACTTTAATAATAATAAGTCAAGATTTTGATTTG
>JANZLX010000212.1:4353033-4374803 GCA_025531955.1 Erythroxylum orinocense
ATTAATTGTCATTATTATTTATTATTAAGATTTTTGAAAGCATGGTTGATGTAAACAGTAAACTAGTAAAGTATATACAGTACAATTGTATAATATACCAATATGAACTATTTTGAAATTTTTAAAAATTTTATGGACTATTTCATAAATTTAAAAAATTTTCTGAAACAGTACCCCGTACCAACCGGTGCCGGTACAGTTCTGTTCCAAAACTCAATCCGATACTGAGTCCAGTACGGTATTCATAACATTGCACTATAGTACTACCGATGAGTTACGGTATTCAAACCTATGATGCCTACTATCGCAAATTGTGACGTTCAATTTCACAACAACGACAACATCAATATAGTGAAAGACCCACTGATCAAAGGTATTGGAAGATTTAGAAGTATGTAGCCTTACTCCTAACTGATAAAGAGACTACTTCTGATAGATCTACTAAATACACACACACAAATATTAATATAATAAAGTAATAATAATTTAAAATAACATAACAATAAAAATAAAATACTAATAAAAGATGATGATGATGATGGTGATGATGATGATGATGATGATAATAATAATAATAATAATAATAATAATAATAATAATAGTAGTAGTAGTAGACAAACAAACAAATAAATAAATATGTATTAATAAAAATATAAGTAATAAATCAATAATACAATAAATATAGAATAAGGTTAAGAATAAGAGTAAAAGATAAAATAAGTAAATAAATACACAAACAAAGAAGAAGACAAGTAAATAAATAAATCAATTAAGTCATTACAAGAAAATATTTAGGTTAAATAGGAAAGTCTTTAGGTTAAATACAAGATATAAGTCTTGAAACCTTGAAGGAAAATGTTTAAAAGATCCATGAAAAAGAAAATGATCTCTCTTTTGTGAGATCTATTACCTTTATCCTAATATGTCAAATTTTTCTATTAAGTTCCAACATAGTCAAATTATTTTTGATCACCTCTCTTCAGTTTTTTTAGACCTTCATTTTTTCTCTTACAGCCTCTAACTGTATATTTTTTTTCATCTCCTTACTAGAACATTAGGGTTTCTACTCTTAAGATATTCGAACCATCTAAGCCTTATTTTTCGTAATTTTTCATTAATATTAGTTACCTTTAATTTTTCTCTAACCATTACATTCTCGACCTTATCGCTTATAGTAAGATTTCTCATCTAATGGAGCATTTTCATTTCCACCACCTTTAACTTACGACAATGTACATGTTTGACAAGCTAACATTCTACCCATAGAGCACAGGTCAACCTAATTGTTAAATGATAAAATTTAACTTTGAGCTTAAGTGATATGATGTTGTTACATAAAACTCCTGAAACATTTCTCTATTTAAGCCACTTTGATTTGATACAAGAAACTGCGTTTTCATTGATCTCTCCATTATTTTAGATGATAGATCCTAGATACTTAAAATATTCCTCAACATTTGAAGCCACCTTATGGCCTGGAAAGTTACATTTTGAGTACTTAATCTTAGTCCTACTCAATTTAAAGTTCTTTGACTCTAATATATTTCTGTTAAATTTTGTAAGATTGAGCTCAAGTAAACTGAGCATATATAAGTCCAAATAAAGTTTCATCCTAAAATTATTTAGTAATAGAAGGAATAGCTTATTAGGCTTATATACATGCTTAAGGCTATATATTCTTTTCATGTGGGATAAACTCCCACTTATATTCCAACAATCCCTCTAAAGTTCTGTAGAGTCTCATGCCTAATGTTATCTTGATCAATCTACACAAATGTGATGTTTTTTGTTTGTCACTTATTATCCTCATCTTTGTTCCTCCTTTATATACGGTTTCCTATTTCATTTGTTCACTTAATAATTATATAGATAGCGTGCATATCGATTGTTTGATTTAACAATAACGTGAGAAATAGTTATTTTCTTTATGTGCACCGGATAAATTAATAATTATATACAATAATCTGTAAGTTACGTATTTTAAGTCAATTATTTTGATAAATTAGTAATTCATAATAAAGTGACATATTTCATCTAATTAATATTAAAAATTTAACATATTCCCGTTTTGCCATCCTCCAAGTAACTAAGATAAAAGGCAGTTTCCAACCACAAGTCCAACTTGAGACCTATCCCTTGAGTGTATATTGTAATAAGCTAGTAACCTCTTCCACTTCTAATATTATGCCAACTACCACTCCAGCAATCTTGTTCAGTGACCTTCTTATAAGTTTTTCAACTTCACATGGATTGGACATGCATTACTACAGACATATATCTGCCATGGGCATCCTGTAATGACATGATTAGAAGATAATACCAGCATATTTGAAGATGTTAAAAAAGGTATGTGAACTTACTCATAATAATTTGAACTTGGTGCTTGTCGTGTAACCTTGAATTTATACAACTGAGTGAGAGAAGAGAAGCCCCTTCAAAGAAGCAAAATGTTACAGGCCTTATGAGAGAGCCCACCCCAAAAGCTAGCTTGAAGGGTGGGAGAGCTCATAAGCCTATAAACTCCTCATTAGTTCCTTTTATTACCGATGTGGGACATTTTCACGTAACACAAAAACTCATAGAGAGTACAATATTTTTACCAAGAGAAGATGGGATATTATACGAATATCTTACTGAGGAGATTGGATGGCCAAATCATACATAAGAAATAACAACTACCGTTTAGCATATTTTAGAATCATTAATTATACGTTGTACAGGTAAAGACTTTCATAGTTGGTTATGTCTCTATGGTTGTTAAGATATTTATTATATCTCATTATTTAATTTTTGATATTTTGGATTATTGGGTCTTCAAAATAATGATTAAAATTCAAGTCAAGAAGTAGTGTAAATAGGCAATACTTCTTATTTGAATTGAATTATAAGATAAGACTTGAAGTGAAATACAAGTTTATCTTTATTGGGAGTGTTGTTAGATATGGGGAGCCCACTTTTATGAGAGATGTATATTATGGGCTTAGTGATGAAACATATTTGTGGGCTTTGACACCACACTTCAACTCAAAACTTTAAGGCGTTAGGTTTATGGATCCTTTCTACTTATATGTCCTTCACTAGGACCATCTCTTTCCAATGTGAAATTTCTACTCATACTTGACATCCCAACAATTTCTCTCTCAAGTGTGAATTTCTACATTGGGGTTGGACTCTCCCTTGAGTAAAAACCTTTTTGCTTAGCAGCTCGAGTGTATAGCGTCACCAAGAGCCCTTTTACTCTATTGGTCTGGACCCATTAGAAGTCTCCTTGCTTTTCTTCATGGGGAAGCAACTACAGGGATCCGACTACTATCTCCATACTCGTCTCTTGCCGAACCATTGACTCTGATACCACTTGTTGGATTTGAAGAGCCCACTTTCATGGGAGATCTACATCATGGACCTAGTGATAGAAACATATTCGTGGGCTTTGATACCACACTTCAATCCAAAAGCTTAAGGCATTAGGTTTATGGATCCTTTCTACTTATATGTCCTTCAGTAGTTTCATCTCTTTCCAATGTGGAATTCATACTCGCACTTGACATCCCAACAAGTGTATCAAAAAATCACGTTGCTTTCATTGAAGGATTTTTGGAAGGCTACTGTGTGGTGGTTGCGTGTGTGATTCTAAGTTTTATCTCCTTGCATGCGTTACCCTGTACCTGCACAACACATGTGAATGATTTTTGTGATTTTCTCTTAGTTGGGTATTGATTGGAGTTGTGTGCGTGACCTTGCCTCTGGACTCACATGTGCACTACTTTGTGATTGTCTTGGTGGAGTATTGATTGCAGACATGGGTGAATGGTGAAGCCTTGATTTAATTATTTTGGTGACTTGAGGGATGTTGCGTGATTGCTTGGTTTAGTGATTGGGTGAAAGTGTGTGTGTGTCTACGATGATCTTCCATTGTTGTTCTCTTTTGATTATTGCAGAAAAATATATCATTGCTAAAAATATATCATTGCTGTAAAGGTTGGGGTTGCAACTGTGCTTTTTTTTGGTTTGTTTATGTCTTTACGTGAATCTGCTGGACAATTCAAATATGCTAGGCAATTTGAATTTGCTGGTTGAGTTTTTGGCCGTGGGTCTTGCTGTGCTTTCTTTTTTGTGGGTGTCGTTGATGTGCTTCATAGTTAGGTTATTTTGTGGATTGCATTTATCTCCTACTGAAGGTTGGTTGTTGGTTGCACTATTGATGTCGTTAATGCTTCATCAGTTAGTACTGGAATTTGTGTAAATCAGCCTACAATGTGTAGTGACAACTTTCAAATTTATTTCAATGGAGCTGAACCTATCGAGAAGTTGTTCTTCTTTTCTTTCTTAAGTGTTTCGTTTACGTTGAATTTTGTTTAATCACCTGAATTATTTAGTTTGTTTCATTATCATTAAACATTGTTTGAGAAAATCTTCTGTTGAGGTTAGTACGAGACGTTTGTACTATTGAGATGAAATTCTTTCACGGGTTGTAAGAACGAGGAATAGTGTCAAGGGTTGAATGATGTTGGCTCAATAAATCCTTGTATAAAACTATTGTCATTGGTGAAAGAATTAAACTAAATGAAGGCTCCGCAAATGTCAGGGAAGGAGATACATAGCAACTTGGGGGGTCACTGGGCCCCCCAAGTTTTTTTAAAAAAATTATTTTTAATATATATATATATAACGATAGAGTTATTTAAGGGTCAGTAGTGTATTGAGCCCCCCAAAATTATAAAAAATTAATTTTTGGGCCCCCTATCTTAAATTCCTGGCTCTGTCACTGACAAATGTAGACAAGGTGTGTTAAACTACGTTAACAAATATCAATATTAATTTATATCTGTGCGTTTAATTTTTTTAATTTTTTATTGTACTAGAAACGACTACGACAAAATTTGAAAGTTCACGAAACCAATACACCATTACGGTGGTTTTTTTCGATGGCTTTTCCCTTAGCATCATTCCTTATTCCTTGGCTTTATTTTACGGAAAGTGTTATGTAACCAGTGGGTAATGGCCATTTATGATTCATAAATCTTAGAATATAATAAAAAATATTTTTTATATAAACTTTTTTTTTATATGATAGAGTCATACTCCACACACCACCTAATCAGGTCCTTATCTTAAATATAAAGAATCGCAGGTTAATTATATTTCTAATCTTTGTCATCGATTTCGTCAATTCTAAGCTAAAATTGACTAGTTTTCTTCTGGCAAAAAAGATCTTACGATCATGAAGCTGCCTAATTTGCTTGAAGCAGATTTCTTTACGGTATCAACATTATAAGTTGCAACTTTCTTTTCGATTCCATTGCTATATTAAAACTTTTTAACCCTACGAGACGGTAAATAGCACAGTATATTCTACAATCACAAAAAGCTGAAGAAATTGACTACTCGGGCCTGTTTATGGGTCCCCCTCAGTTATTAACAATAATGGGGCCTGAATAGTCCCATTCCTGCTTGTGACTTATGCTTAACGTTGGATACATAGGCAGGATACATAGGCATTGGCTTTCCAAGAATCACTTAATAATTTAGATGTTTCTCAGCAATGCAAGAAGAACTTGATGAGCTTCATAAAAATAAAATTAGAAACTTGTAGTATTATTCCAATGTAGGATGTCAATTGGTAATAAATAGATTTTCAAGATTAATTGAAATGAGGATAATCAAGTGGATTGATATTGTACAATATTGATGGTGAAAGAATATGCTAAAAAGACTTGAAAAGAACCAATTTTAATAAAAGATTTTCTCCTGTAGTTCAACTTACTATAGTTAGAGTAATCTTAGTAATTTGTGTTATATTTGACTTAAATTTATAAGAACTAGGCGTGAAAACTAATTTTCTTTATGGACTCCAACCAAAAAGTAAAAAAACTTATTTTGCAGGTTGGATAAATTTCTATAAGTCTTAAACAAGTGCACATATAATAATATAAGAGATTTGATTCATTTATCATAAATTTGGATACATTAAACCTAACATGCACCATTATACATGTTTTAAGAAGTTTAGTGATAATGATTTTATTATTTTGCTATTGTTTGAAGCACATATATTGATTAGAGACTCTAATAAAAATTATATGAAACGACTATAAGGCATAAATGACTAAAAATTTGAATCAAAGGTGAAAGAACCGCAGGGGTGTATTAGTTTCGCAAACTCTTCGAATTATGATAGTCGTTTCTAGCATAATAAAAAATCAGAAGAATTAAAATGCGACAAAATAAATCAACATCAATATTTGTTAACGCAGTTCGGCACACCTTGTCTATAACTGCGGGACCATCACCTAGATTAATACTTTCATCAAAGGGCAATGATAGTTTTACACGTGGCTTTAATAAGCTGACACTACTTAACCCTTGACATTACCACTCGTCCTCACTACCCGTGAAAGTGATTCACACCCAATAACATGATCAACTTGTGTTAACTTTGACAGATGATTTTTCTCAACAATTTTTTAAAGTAATAATAATTAATAAATCACGCAAGTGATTAAACAAACAATTCAACACTCAAGAAGACACATGAGAATGAGACAAAGAACAACTTCCTACACAACCAAGAAATCAACTATAGCTGAATAGTCACGCAAGTATCATCACTAGATCTGTAGTTCACGCACACTATCCTTCAGCTCACGATAATACCTTTTAAACAGGGTGTTTCACATACCCAACAATATATATTTAGCTGTCCCCTAATTTTCTGAACACTAAAACCATATGATATGCCCATTCACCATCGATAAAACGCACCAATACATAGAAAAAGAAACACTCACAAGCCTTCCACAATTCAGCCCAAAACAAAAAGGAATCATATCTCAAATTAACCTTTCACATATATACTTGCCATAACCACCAAAACGGAAGCATTGCCAAATGACTCACGTGTATATGTTGCAGAAATAGGATCACACATAACACATGACATAAACGCCCAACCAAACTTTCATTAAGTCAATGACGTTTCAAGTGCAGGAGCTGGGTCACGCATACAACAACACACCTTCGGCTATCTCCAATTTTCTTCACACCTAGCAGCGTCACACACAAGCCTCCCTCAAAGCAGTAAAAATATTTATATCAAACAACACAATTTTTGCTCGTCCATTCACCGTCAACACTCATTAGAAAAACCTTATCAAATCACTCAAATGTTTGTTGTCGAAAAGAGAAACATACAGTAACTCATGTAGTAAGAGCAAGACCTGAAAAAATTCACACAACCTACACACTAGCAGTCTTGCATTATCCATATCTCAAATTGAACGTGATCCACACCAATCTTCATTCAAGATAGACTCCTATTTGTGCAACGACTCTTATCCAAGAATCTAATTCAAGTAAGACTTCTTGATTTATATTTTTAGTCATTATCTTGAATACCTAATAATAAAAAATGTCAAAATTAAATAATAAGACATGATAAATATTCTAACAATCTCCCCATTTTTTCCAAAAATAAGAAACTTCCCTTGAATAACATAATCGAATATATATAAGTATTGAAGTCACAATACTCCTCCTCAATCTAAGGTCTACGCATAGATCAAAATATCCAACATTCACAAGTAGCTCAAAATAACCAAGTACAAACCTATACAAATTTAAGTCATTTCATCTCCCCTTTTGGGATAAAGGATGCCAAAAAGTAAAAAATCAAGGAGCATCGAATGATCGGAGAACCCGCTGCTTCAACTATCGAAGTGCATCAAGACCCACTTGAAAAATACCTTTAATCCTCTCAATTTTAGTAATCAAAGTTGTATGAGGATTGACAGATGAGGTTCCTGAGGCATCTGACGGACTAGGTGTAATGTATGGAAAATCTACAACCCATGGTTGCTTGAAAATTCTAGCCGATATGTTCATTAAGGTGACTGGTTCAAGTGTACTTGTCTCCATATGAGGAACACCATTTGCAGAAATTAGACAGGGAAAGTTAAGTAGTGAATGTGACTTGCCTCTAATAGCCAACATAAATTTAATGATAAGTCGGCCCAAATTGAAGTTCACCCAGTATCGATGACATAGAGCAGTTTAGCCTGTGCTAGATAAATGGAGACAACATGCGTACTAGGCATCCAGTTAGCTAAAACCAACCTATAAAGCACAAAATACTTTTGGGTCAACATGGATGAGTGTAGCACCGAACTAGATGGCCAAATAGATAACTTTCCTCTGGTTAACACCGTAGCTATGAGATCATTAGAAATGATCCAGTTATCATTATAAATTTGATCCCTAACTATATCATCAAACCTTATGAAGATATTCAGTCTGTTAGCATCAAAATGTATTGTCCTACCTCGGATATACACTAATTTATAACTCAGAGCAGTATTAGATGATAAGTCACCAGGCAGATTGCAATAGAATTCTTTTACCAATTCAATATCATAATGCTCAGGAAGTAATGCAGCTTGTAGTAATGTTCTCTCAGATAGTAAAATATCCAATCGGTACAACTGAGATTCATCTAAGTTAATAAGGTCATCCAGAACTAACCCGATGTTAGTGAATGTCTCCCATTTTTGCTCAACCTCGGATGAATAAAATTTGAATGAAACTGCAATGTCTACTATCAAACGAGAAGAAGTAATTCTTTAAGGTGGGCGGACTATTTTTCGAGCCCACTATTTAGTTCAATTTTTAGTGATCGGAGGAGAAGCAGTCGATGGAGCAACGACAGTAGGAATCTCATCTGAATCAGACGACAAGTTTGCGATCATTGAACATAACACCTGCATAGCGTCATCACCTTTTGGTGGATAATCCCGAACCAAAGTGGTGTTGGAAATTTTAGTGAGGGCAGTTGAGGATGACCCAGGCCAAGAAACTTTTCTCCCAGTTGTCGGGTTCAACAACAAACAGTTGGAACGACGTGTGGGAGCAACAATCAAATTTTCCACACCCGAAGGGAGGGATTTTTCTTTGTTCTTGCCCATTTTGTTAAAGAATAGAAGAGACCCAAGCAAAATCAACAAATGACGCTAACGTAAGAGCAGTACCATAGAGAGAAGTCCAAGTTGCAGAGATGGAACCTATACAGTTGTGAAGAGAAGTGTCTTCAATAGAGTCCCAAAAATCCCACATAAATGCTAAATCCACGGTGGAGAAGTCTTCACTACAGTCAAGTGATTGCTTGGGAGCTTGGAAGTCGACAGAGATGAGGGGGGGGATGAAGGGTGCAGGTGGCGGTAGGAAGAAAACTTAGGGATTTTTAATCCCTCTGGATGAAAACGCAATGTTTCGTTTTTCCCTTTCTTTTTTCTCTTTTTAATTTTTTTATTTTTAAAAAGGAAATAATACATCAATAATGTAAAACACAAAGTCCCAAAGCCCCTCGAAGAAGTTCAAACCTGACTGTGTCAAGAGGTTTCATAAAGATGTCCACTAGTTGCTTTTCCATAGTCATATATGAGAGGGTGGCTACTTTGCTCTTCACAAGCTCTTGAATAAAGTGATACTTCAAATCAATGTGCTTCGTTCGTGAATGTTGAACTGGATTCTTCAAGATATCTATAGCACTCTTGTTATCACATAGGATTGTTAGTACATCCTAATCAATTGCATAATCTTCCAACATCTGTTTCATCCAAAAAAAGTTGCGAATAACAACTTCCTACAACAATATATTCTGCTTCAGCAGTTGACAATGAAATTGAATTTTGCTTTTTACTATATCAGGAAATCAGATTGTTACCAAGGAAGAAACAACCTCTTGAAGTGTTTTTCTATCGTCTAGATTTCCAGCCCAATCTGTGTCACTATACCCAGCTAGACAGGACATTGAGTCACATGTATACCAAATTCCAAATTCCAAATTCCAAATTCGGATGTACTACTTATATACCTAATGATCCTCTTTACTGCTATCAAGTGTGTATCTTTTGGATTGGCTTGGTAGCGAGCACATACTCCAATAATACAACATACATCTGGTTTACTTGCTGTTAGATACAATAGGTTCCCAATAATGCTTTGATAAAGTCTGACATCAACACTTTTTTCGTTCTCATCTTTACTTAACTTCGTAGAAACACTCATAGGTGTTCTGGCATGTCTAACATTCTCAAGTCCAAACTTCTTTATTAAGTTCTTCACATATTTGGTTTGAGACACAAAGATATCATCTTTCACTTGTTTAATTTGCAAACTCAAAAAGAAGTTCAACTCACCTACCATACTCATTTCAAATTCATGGGTCATTAACTTAACAAAGTTGTCTACCATCTTAGGATGAGTGGAGCCAAATACAATATCATCAACATAAGTCTGAGCAATCATCAATTTGGATCTAATTTTCTTTATAAATAGAGTTTCGTCAACATTACCTCATTCGTAACCTTTCTTGATGAGATATTGTGTGAGTCTTTCATACCAAGCCCTTGACACTTGTTTGAGACCGTAAAGTGCTTTCTTCAACTTAAACACATGATCTGCATGAACTAAATCAATAAATCCTTCCGATTGTTCAACATATACCTCTTCCTGTATAAACTCATTCAAAAAGGCACTCTTCACGTCCATTTGATAAAGCTTGAAGTCCTTCACACATGTTATACCCAATAACAGTCTGATAGACTCAAGTCATGCTACTGGTGCAAAGGTTTCGTTGAAGTCTATTCCTTCAATATGAGAATATCCTTGAGCCACTAACCTTGCTTTATTTTTGGTTACGTTGCTCTTTTTATTTGTTTTATTGACCATTTTATTCCAATCACATTCACATCTGATAGTCTTGGCACTAA
Source organism: Erythroxylum orinocense (assembly GCA_025531955.1). Taxonomy (NCBI): domain Eukaryota; kingdom Viridiplantae; phylum Streptophyta; class Magnoliopsida; order Malpighiales; family Erythroxylaceae; genus Erythroxylum; species Erythroxylum orinocense. The sequence continues at coordinate 4,363,797 of JANZLX010000212.1, forward strand.
TTCCCATACATCATTTCGTGCAAATTGAGTCAATTCTTCTTGCATAGCTACTGTCCAGAACTCATCTTGTAGAGCTTCTTTAACATTTTTAGGCTCGACTGAAGAGGTGTAACATAAATATCATGCAAGTTCTTGGCAATCAACTCTTTTTCTTTCTCTTATTTTTCTTCTTTCGTTGAAATCACCAATAACATTTTCTACTGGATAACTTCTTCTGATTCGTGATGAAGGATCCCGGTTCAGATAATTTCTCTCAAGTTTTGACTTTTTAACGGGACTATTTTCGAATCAAGTGTCTTGGAAGATTCCTTATTTGAAGTAACTGCCAAATCTTTAGTTTGTGCGGTTACTTCCTCAACAACAACTAACTGCAGATATGGGCAATTTTTGTTTGTAGTGTCGTTGCTTGTTTGAGCTGGTTCGCAAGACCGATTTTGCATGTTTTCTTCTGCCCCTGTAGCATACACTTGAGATACATCATCTATCACCACATTTACGGATTCTAACACTTTCTTAGTTCTTTGATTAAACACTCGATTTGCTTTGCTATGAGTTTAATAACCAATGAACATCCCTTCATTGCTTTTTCTCTCAAATTTTTCAAGTTGTTCCCAATCTTTAAGAATGTAACATCTATTGCCAAACACATGAAAGTAACTCACATCTAGTTTCTTTCCTTTCCAAAGTTCATAAGATGTCTTGTTCAAGATGTTTCTAAGATAAACTCTGTTACATATGTAGCATGCTATATTGACTGCTTCGGCCCAAAATCGCATAGATATCTTTCTACCATTCAACATGGATCTGGCCATTTCTTGAAGGGTTCTATTTTTCCTTTCGGCAACTTCATTTTGTTGTGGAGTTTTAGGTGCTGAAAATTCTTGTATGATGCCATATTCATCACAAAACTCATTCAAGCTTGCATTTTCAAATTCTCTTCCATGATTTGACCGAATTCTCAGCACTACCATAGTTTCAGATTCATAACCTGCACACATAAGCTTCTAAAGGCCTTGAAAGCATCTGATTTTTCTCTAAAAAGTGATACCCAAGTATATCTATAATAGTCATTAACACAAGTTAGAAAGTATCTCATGCCACCAATGCTATCATGTTGTGTTGGACCAACCAAATCCATATGAATTAACTCAAGTATACGTGAGGAAGTAATATATCTAACCTTTTTATGTGGCACTCTAATTTGCTTACCCATTTGACATGCACTACACAATGATTTGTCTTCTTTATTCATTGAGGGTAAACCTTTCACTGCTTCGAACTTCTTCAACTTGCTAATGAGCTTATAGTTGATGTGTCCAAGATTTTGATGCCATAGTTCTATATTATTATCGTAAGAGGCTGAATTGTAGGTATTGGTGACATGTAGTATATAGCAATTGTCTGTTGATCGTTTGTCACTCATAATGCATTCTCTTTACTCAGTTAACACTCCGCATTCATCACTTGTAAATTTAACCAATAAACCACCATTACAACGTTGGCTTATACTTACCAAATTGACTTTTAATCCATCGACATGGAGTACATTTTTAAGATGTGGCAGTCCATCCACATGTAACGTCCCTCTACCAACTACCGAAGCCTTCTTTCCATCTCCAAATGTCACATGTCCATCCATACAACTTTGATAATTGGATAAGTAACTCTTCTCTCTTGTCATATGACGTGAACATCCACTGTCAAAATACCAACCATTCTGCGAAGTCCCCTTCATAGATTTAAGAGCTATGAGAGCTTGTAGTTGACTCTTTTTAACCCAAGTGTGTTTCGAAACTATGGACTGCTACTGGAAATTGTGCGAGGAATGAATGCTCCTTCGGTTTTAAGTTCTTTGAGAAACAACATCTGTAGTAACTTGTAACACCTTGGTCTTATGTGTCCGATAACTTTGCAAAATGATATGTAGGAACAAATCTCCAATTTTTCTTCAAAATTTCTTCTTGGACAGATTTGGACGTATTAATTTTCTCATCATTCATCTTAGAACATTCACCTTTGTAGCCAATGCTTTAAAGATCCCCTTTTATCTTACCGATTTCTAATAATTTGTCTAACTTCTTCGTGCCACCATTTAATATCTTCAATCCCTTTTCGGTACTGACCAATTTCAGTTTTGCTTCATTAATTTTAGCTAATGTTGACATCAGTTTCTTCTCTAAGCCATGAATAATGTTCTTTATAGATAAGTTTTCTTCATTCAACATTTCATTCTTTTTACTTGTTTGCACCCATTTTGCATACATTAATTCGTAAGCTTCGTAAATATTCTCCTTTTCATCATCTAAAACCACTGTCATCACTGTCATTATTTGATATTGACCTTTGAGTTGATTCGTCTGCATTTTTCTCAAGATTTTCATATTTGCTCACTTTTTCATCATTAGTTACTTCCTTTTTGGTTACTGTTAAGCAGACAACTGAACTTTTGCTGTACAAAGCAACTAATGCAGCACTGTTCACAATATCTTCTTCACTACCATACTCACTTTTGGATTCATTCTCACTCTAAGTGCTCGTAAAGGATTTCTCTTTTCTCTTCTTCAGGGTATTAACACATTCTGCTTTCACATGACCGAAGCCTTGATACTTATGGAATTGAATTCTCTTTGCTTTTCTTTCACCCTTCTAAGTTTTGACTTGTTGTCTAAAGTTATTGGTCGATGAACTCCCACCGTTTTTCCTGAATTCGGGTTTGTCTTTTTTCACTCTTTTCAACCACTTACTGAAATTTCATGTTAACAAAACTAGATCCTCGTTCTCGTCGGATTCATCTTCTATATCATTTATGCCCTTTCCAGTTTCAACATGTAGTGCCAATCTTTTACTCTTTTCTTGTTTGCTCCTCAACAAACTCATTTCGAAATTAGTAAGAATCCTTATTACCTTTTCCAACAAGAAGTCATTAATGTCATGAGCCTCCTTGATTGTTGAAATTTTCGGAATAAATCTTAGAGGTAGTGATCTCAACGTCTTCTTTATCAATTTCAAGATAGAGTATTTCTTCCTAAGTTGATGTGCTTGATTTGCTATATCGCACAATCTCTCATGAAAATCTCCAATTGTCTCACTATCATATATCTCCAATTCTTCAAACCGCACAGCTAACATCTAAAGTTTTTAGGCTATCCTAGATTTTGATCCCTCATGTATAGTTTGCAAAGTATCTCATGCTTCTTTAGCTGATTCACAGGCTAATATAATTGAGAAACGATCTTCATCCATAACACTGAAAATGACATGGATGGCTTGAGAATTTCCAAGGGCTCTCTGTTCTTCAACTCTTGTCCATTCAGATGGGTCTTTAAATACTACTTCTCCCTTGTCATCAGTCATCATTGGATGTGTCCAGCTATGTAGCAATGAATTCCATGCCTTTGTTCCTTGTGCCTGAATAAAAACTCTCATACGTGTTTTCCACGCAGGATAATTAGAACCATTCAACAGTGGTGGCCTGATAATCGATGCACCTTCTCTTGTAGCCATGTTTGCGAAACACAGATCTACATCAACTTGTTGTACCAAGTTCTGATTAGGTGACCTTACCCTGATACTAAATGAAAGAACCGTAGGGGTGTATCAGTTTTGCAAACTCTTCGAATTACGACAGCCATTTCTAACACAATAAAATATCAGAAGAATTAACATGTAACAAAATAAATCAATACCAATATTTGTTGACGCAGTTCGGCATACCTTGCCTACGTTTGCGGGCAAGGACAGAGTTATAGTGGGGGCAAGTGGGGGCACTTGCCCCCACTGGCTCCAAGAAATTTTACAGAAAAAAGTTATCATTTTAAATTTTTAACTTATAAAAAAATTAAAATTTTGTTATTAGTAAAATTTTGCCTCCACTAAATTTTTTTTCTACCTTTAGTAAAATTTTGCCCCACTCAAAAAATTTTCTAGATCCGTCCCTGTTTGCGGGGCCCTCACCCAGATTAATACTTTCATCAAAGGACAATAATAGTTTTATACAAGGCTTTAATAAGCCAATATCATTAACCCTTAACACTACTACTCATCCTCACTACTCGTGAAAGTGATTCACACTCAATAATACCATCGACTCGTGTTAACCTCAACAGAGAATTTTTTTCAACAATCTTTTAAAGCAAGAATAATGAATAAATCACTCAAGTGATTAAACAAACGATTCAACACTCAAGAACACACTTGAGAATGAGACAAAGAACAACTTCCTACACAGCCAAGAAATCATGCACAACTGAATAGTCACGAAAGTATCATCACTAGATTTGCAGTGTACGCACACTATCCTTCAGCCTACAATAATACCTTTTAAACAGGATGGTTCACGTATCCAACAATATATATTCAACTGTCCCCTAATTTTCTAACCACTAAAACCATGTGATCTACCCATTCACCATCGATAAAACACACCAAGACACAGAACAAGAAACACTCACAAGCCTTCTACAATTTAGCCCATAACAAAAAAGAATCAGATCTCAAATTAACTTTTCACACATATGCTTGCCATAACCACCAAAACGGAAGCATTACCAAGTAACTCATGTGTATATGTTGCAGAAACAGGATCACACACAGCACACGAAATAAACACCCAGCCAAACTTTCATCAAGTCAATGATGTTTCAAGTGTAGGAGCTGGGTCACGCATATAGTAACACACCTTCAACTATCTCCAATTTTCTTCATACCTGGCAACGTCACACGCAAGCCCCCCTCAAAGCAATAAAAATATTCAGATCAAACAACACAATTTTTTCTTTTCCATTCGTTGTCAACACTCACCAGAAAAATCTCACCAAACCACTCACGTGTTTGTAGCCGAAAAGAGAAACACACAGTAACCCACGCAGTAAAAGCAAGACCTGGAAAAATTCATGCAACCTACACACCAGCAGTTTTGCATTATCCATATCTCAAATTGAACGTGATCCACACCAATCTTCATTCAGGATAGACTTCTATTTGTGCGACAACTCTTATCTAAGAATCCAATTCAAGTATGACTTCTTGATATATATTTTTTTATCATTATCTTGAATATCCAATAACCAAAAATGTAAAAATTAAATAATAAGACATAATACATATTTTAACTGAAAGAATTAAGACTAACGAATAAAATTCTAAAGAAAAAAATTCACCGAGGCTTCATTTAGTTTGCTTGTATTAACTAACAAGCTAATCATTTACGTGATGTTTGGTTGAAGGGAATGGCAATTCTATTCCTAATATATTCATCAGGTATTATTAAACCTGCACAGAATACCCATTCCACAAGAATATCTATTCTTAACTTTTTAGGAATAACTAAAACCAACTCCAACCTATCTTTATCTAATCCCCGAATACCTATTCTTCTTCGACGTTTGAAACTTGTTCCTTCTAACAAATTTATCCTTCTTCAGCTCAGCTCAGCTCAGACAAAACACCACCAACGCCGGAGAAGGCTGCGCGATGATGGCAAGATGAGGGAGCTGTAAGGTGCAAAAGAAGCTCTCGCTAGTGAGATGTGTTGGAGATTTATGTGAACAGTAACTTGGTCCAAGTTACTATTCACATAATTCATAAAATGAATAAGAAGGTGGCGGCAAACCAATGGCGTTGGAATTCGATGGAGAAGACGCATGGCGGCGGCGGCGACCTTAGATAGATAGAAAGACGATGACAGCATTAGGGTCTCTTTAAAGTTTTGTTTTTCTCATTTGGGGCTGATAAATTCGGAGCTTGCATTTCTGAAATTTATTTTTTTTGTGGGATCTTTCAGAATGCTATCTCTGAGATATTCTCCGCCACTGATTCCGAGAGGAGTGGAATCTACTTCAAAGCGCATTAAAAGCAGTTTCATGGTAAGCTTTAACTGGTAAAAGTTGCTACACAATTTGAACAATCTCTGCATATAAAGATTCGGGTTTGTTTCATCTTTAATCCTTTTTGTTGTTTACTGTTTTCTGTAACCTTTTCAGGTATATGCTCAAAAGGGTCCTCGACCAAGGTATCCCCGAGTGTGGAGATCCAAAAAAAGATTTGGGACAATCTCCAAATCCGCAAAGCTTGTTGATTGTGTAAAGATTCTTTCTTTTTCTCTTTTCACCTCTGCTTCTGTTTCTGCTTATGTTTCGAATTTAAGTTCAAAATTACTTTGAATATAAATCTTGAAATGTTGGTTTGGTTAGTAGAATCAGATTAGGTTTTCTTGTACCTTTGGAATGATAAAAGTAGAATTTCCGTGGTTATGTAGGTAAAGGGTCTGTCAAATGTAAAGGAGGAAGTGTATGGAGCTCTTGATTCGTTTATTGCTTGGGATTTGGAGTTCCCTTTAATTACAGTAAAGAAAGCTTTAAAAACTCTTGAGAATGAACAAGATTGGAAGAGGATAATCCAGGTACTAAGGCACTGACTTTGCTGTTTCTTCTCGTAATTGTTCCCTTTTGGTGACTATCAGGAGCATTTTGGATTGCAGGTAACAAAATGGATGTTGAGCAAAGGCCAAGGGAAGACGATGGGGACTTATTTCACTTTATTGAATGCTTTATCAGAGGATGGAAGGCTTGATGAAGCTGAAGATCTTTGGAAGAAGTTGTTTAGACAGCACATGGAAGCCATGCCTAAGAAGTGTTTTGATAAGATGGTATCCATATATTACAAACGGGAAATGTACGACAAGATGTTTGAGGTACCGAATGACATCTGTTTTTGGACTCTGTTATTTCATGTACATGTTGTCATCATAATGTGAACGCTGATTGTGAAGAACTCCTTATTTCATTTTGCCAATGATTCATAGAATAGCAATTATTGTAATCATGGTGTTAGTATTTTCAATATTGGTTTGAAGCAGAAAGTCTCTAGCGTGAAAAGTTGCTGTAGGTTTTTCAGTTGTTCAGTTATTGTTGGGTTCAAGCACAGTTGATGAATGATAGGTCTAGATCTTCTGGTTGTTCTGGTGATATATTATGAGTGGATCAGCAGATACTATGGTCTTCATGTTCTGCTCCATTTTCCTATCGGTAACTTACTCGTTACTCTTGTAGTGTAGATATTTGCTGATATGGAGGAGCTCGGAATCCGACCAAATGTTGCAATTGTTAACATGATGGCAAATGTGTTTCAGAGGCTGGGTATGCTTGACAAGCATGACAAATTACGGAAAAAGTATCCACCTCCATTATGGGAGTATCGGTACATTAAGGGGAAGCGCATTAGGGTTCAAGCAAAGCAGTCAAATGAATTGAAAGCTGGCAAAAGTGCAAGTGGGAGGATATCTACAATTGATCATTCAAGTGAACTGAGAAATGAACTCACTCTAGAAAAGCATCTTAATGTTTCGGATCTCTCTGATGAAGATTCAAGTGAGGATGTGATGCCTACTGATTTCAGCGAGCTGGAAGAAGAAAGTGATAAGACATCCAAATGAAGCTATGGCTGAAGCAAATGCGATCATCTGATTTTTCAGGCCTTAATCCTGACACACTGATCGATCCACAGCGATGTCATACTGCACTTCAATCATCGGATTACTGCAACAAGATTATAATTGAGCCAATGGGATAGAAGGAATCGCATTATCATCTTTTGGACATCTGGAATGTGTTAGACCAGCTTTGATCCACGACAACGGTTATCCAACAGAAAGCACTTATGTCGATCACACAGCCGACATTCCGACGAGTTGTACCCTCGTATGTTTATGTTTGTAAATGACTATGAAAACTGAATGCAGTCAACAAAGAATAACATAGTCGTCGTACATTCAAAAATATACTCAAGTTAACCCAGTAAAGAATCAACTGTCATGGGTTTTCAAAGGGCAGTTTTTAAAGTCATTGAACGAACATTAAACGACTTTAGACATTGATGCCAAGAAGAGATCCACAGACATTTGATGCCAACAAGAGATCCATTCTTTTACCAAATTTGTATTAATAAAAGAACAATATCTTAAGTTCTAAACAACAACGTGAACATCTCTCCGATAAAATATAAAAGTAGGAGTTTGTTCCATATTGAAAAAAGAGAGGAAAAAAGACCAATATATAAGTCTAGTTGGCTATTCCACTTATCAACAATTAGTTTTAAAATGGAACCTCACTTGGACTTATATGTGGTTTAGCTTTCCTTTTTGTGTGGGCCCGTAGGCCTGTTGTAAATTTTAACATGGTATCAGAGCAGGTTGCTCTTATATTAATCGTTAACACCTCGAAATAATAAATTATGTCACGTGTTAGACCCACACGTGAGGGAGGTGTGTTGAAATATAAAAGTAAGAGTTTGTCTCACATTGGAGAAAGAGAGGAAAGAAGACTAATATATAAGTCTAGTAGGCTATTTCACCTATCACCAATTAATTTTAGGATGAAACCTCACTTGAACTTATATATGGTCTAACTTTCCTTCTATTATGAACCCGTAGGCCTATTGTAAATTCTAACACTCTTCAACTTCTAATTCACAAGCCATGCCTCTTGCTTAATTGTTACGTATAAAATTTTTTATACAACTGTTATGCAATTATAATTAGTATAAAACTGTAACTGTTTCTTTCATGAAGAAGGATATGAATTAGCTAATGTGTATCTGTGTGTGTCTCTCTTTTTAAAGTTTTCTGATCTTCTCTCTTCTTTTTGGTCTCTTCTCTTTCTCCCTCTCTCATATGTTCTTCGTTTTTATTCGCTACAAATGATATCAAAAAAGTCAATTCTGCGTGGAATCGAAGAAAACATGAAAAGATCGATGGAAGCACAGATTAGAAGCGAGAAAATGTTTATGAAATTTCAAAACAGGAATGAGAAAATGTTTCTGAAATTTCAAAGCAGAAATGAGAAAATATTTCTAGAAACTCTGAACAAAACAAAAATATTAGAGAACAACCTGCTGCAGCTTAAAACTGTGGTGGCACAATTTTTGAAGCGACAAGGACTGGAAGTGGGAGCTACTATTGCAGTTACTCCGGAACTTGTGAATCAAAACGAGCAACCCATGCAAAAGGACTACATAAAGTATTTTGCCGTAGAGTTCACTCCTCTCGTGAATAACAAAAGCGTCGCCTCTGATGGTTCCTTAGCTATCCCCTGTCCTAGCGAGCCTAGTAAGATTGAGATGTACTCTCCGGCTTTCTACGCTACTTGTACGGCTGGTGGTCTTCTCAGCTTTAGTCTAACCCATATGACGGTTACTCCTCTTGATTTCGTTAAGAGTAACATGGAGATTGACCTTGCAAAGCATGGAAGCATTTCATCTGATTTTGGAGTTTTGTTAAATGAGCAGATTGTGATCTTTGCAGGTGGTTACATTGCTGAAGTTTTCTATGCAATTGTGTCTCACTTTGATAATCTAATCTCCTTCCTCCATAATGCCAAAAGGAGCAATTGCTAGTGATGCTGTGAAGAAGATGGGTGGTGAAAAGAAAATAAGATTATTCATTTTTTGCCCATTCTGTAAACCTCCATAATCTTGGGAACAACGTTTTCTAAAGGAGAAAGAATTGTTACATACAAAATTTATAGTCTCACAAGGAAGGATATGAATTAGTTAATGTGTGTGTCAGTTCACTCTTTCTCCTCTCCTCCTCTCCTTCTGTTCTTCATTTTTATTCGCAACATTAACTGTGGTCAGTTGACGATTCTGGTAAAGCAGCCAAATGGTCTTTAAAGGGCCCAACCTTTCTCTCAACAGTGAAAGAGTTTCCACCCAAGCACAATATGCCATGATCCATGAAGATGGAACTGAATAAAGCTTTAGATGAGTCAAAAAGAGTCATATATGACTATCAATCATTGTGCTTGGTCGTTAAGGTTCTTTCACCAAATAATAAACCAAAAAAAAAGATGTTATTTTCTGCTATGTAAACAAAACTTATGCATGTCACTGCTAGCAAAAACTAGAAGTTTTCTTCCTTGTGAAATGGGAAGTACGGGACATGAGAAAGTGCACCAATAAGGCCCATTAGCACGTCTTCAGTGTTAGCCAAGCTTGAATAGTTACAATATCTCCCTCTTGTATACCCTCTTTGCCTTCCGTCTCACATTTTACTTCAATAGTTATTGAAGGCATCATCTCCGGCACCATCTCTACATCTTGTACTTCAGCAGCAGAAAACCCAGTTACTTGGCAAAGCTGACCTTTGTTTATCCAGTACGCCCCCATTGTTTTTCCAGAGTCATCCCCAAAATGCACAACCTGATCCCCTGCATTGTCCCCGTAAAACTGCCAAGACAATGTGAAGACTCTTTAATAAAACTTCAATGGGACTTATGATCCTAATTCTAATATAAAGCAAATGTTTAAAGAAGTTTGAAAAGCACATTATCTACTTCACTTCAATTAATGTTTAAACAAGATCCAGTAGTTGACAGATGCTCTCTATGTCTACTTTTCTGTTGCTCCTCTGCACCAATTTATTTCAAAACCAAAGCAGCATAAATCTTGGTTAGAAGGGCAATATTTCAAATTGCAAATAATTGCTGCTTTGAAATTCCAATACTTGTTAGGCAATATCAAAATGCATACGAATAGAAATCTACAAAGTTTGATGGCCTCATGACCTTGATAAGATGAAAATATAATGTCAAAAGTGTTAATACTTATGACCTTGATGGCCTCATGACCTTGATAAGATGGCCTCATCATTTCTTGCAACTTGATGCCACCCACTACCATAACCATATTATATGAGATGATTTATTAAAACCTTGAATTATCACAGCATTGAATGATCATTAAAATTGTTTTTCTAACGTCTGTTTTTGTTCCATAAACTCTGACGTATGAAACAATTAATCATTCAACTTGAATCTAAATTTTTGATGTAGCTTAATCTATATTGTTAGATTAGCAATTCGATCTCTTTTCCCAAACTTGAGAAGCTGAAAATGGAAAATCCATACAGTGCCCAGAATTCTAAACGTACAAACTTAGCACAGAGTCACTAAGTTAAAGCTCAGACTTCAAGTTGCTTTTACCTTAGGAGCCCACCTGCGTACAAAATAGGGT
>JANZLX010000212.1:4404042-4419223 GCA_025531955.1 Erythroxylum orinocense
TTGGTTGATGTTGATGATAAGTAGATGTTGTATGTGAGAATAGTAGATTTAGATCCTTACTTCTTACAACCTATTAAACAGGTACAAGGATTAATTAGATAAACGAATAGTTCATCTCGGATTTTAGTAAAACATAGAAAAGTTGGGCTTCCTACGAGTTTTGGGAGCGTTAAGCCTACCCATTCCCTAGTGCCAACACGGCCCAAAAAGGCAGGTCGTGTCAACAACTTGGGTTATTTTGTTGAAATATAAGTCCCAAGTATCTGAAGCTTTGCAAAGCTTTGTCAATATGGTGGAAAACCAGTTTGCTGTTCAGGTGAAGCAAATAATGTCAGATAATGGGACAGAGTTTCTTAATGATGCTTGTAGAAGTTTTTTTTGTGCAAAGGGCTTCCTGCACCAACGTACATGTCCCTATACTCCGCAGCAAAATGGCGTTGTGGAGCAGAAGCATAAACACTTGTTGCAGGTGGCCCGAGCATTATTGTTTCAAGCCAAGATGCCTTGTAGATTTGGGGAGAGGAAATTTTAAATGTAGCTTATATTATCAACCAACTACCTACTGTTGTGCTTGATTAGAAATCTCCTTTTGAGTTGCTATATCACAAGGCCCCTGCTTATGCCAGGTTGAAGGTTTTTTGTTGTTTGTGTTATGCTACTAACATAACTCCAGGCAAGGGCAAACTCGACGCAAGGGCCACTAAATGTATCATGGTGGGCTATGCAGTGGGACAGAAGGCTTAAAAGGTATATGACTTGGAAACTTGTAAGGTGTTTAGTTCAAGGGATGTTGTCTTTTATGAGACTATTTTTCCTTTTGCTGCTGAGCAAACCTAGCGTAGGTCTGCTTATGTTGAACCTTCCAATCCAATTTGGAATTTGCGTGATGTTGTTTCTGATAACTTAGGGGTTGGTCACTGTTTTGTTGACGATGTTTCTGGTGTAGCAAAAGTTGGGGTGAGACATGTTTTGCCAGATCTTGAGGATTTGGCCGTTGATAGTGGTTTAGATCATGGACCACAGGAATCAGCGGACATAGTTAATGATTTACGTGATAATATTGTCCCTGTGCAACAACTCAGATAGAGTTTAAGACAGCGTAGGACACCTATATGGATGAAGGATTATGTGACTTGTAGCAGTGTTTTAACACCTCCTGGTGATGGCTATATGATTTCTCCTACTTATGCAGCCTTTATGGCTAATATTGGCAAAATTGTGGAACCTCAGTCTTATCAACAGGTTGTTCAGTATGAAGAATGGGTGGAGGCTATGAATAGGGAGTTGTCAGCCCTTAAAGAAAATCAGACATGGGAGCTCACCACACTACCGAAGGGCAAGAAGGCCATTGGCTCAAAATGGGTTTTCAAGGTGAAGTTTGACTCTAATGAGAATGTGGAGAGATATAAGGCTAGGTTGGTGGCGAAGGGGTATAATCAAATTGTTGGTATAGATTTCTTTGATAGTTTTTCTCCTGTTGCCAAATTGGTCACCGTGAGGACTTTTCTTGCTCTTGCTACTTTGCAGCATTGGTTTGTCCATCAAATAGATATAAATAATGCCTTTTTGCATGACTATTTGAAGGAGGAAGTTTATTTGATTCCACCTGAAGATTACACCAAAGCTGGACAAGGTGAAGTATGTCGATTAAAAAAAATCCTTGTATGGGTTAAAACAAGCATCTAGAGAGTGGAATTCTGAGTTTACCACACAGCTTTTGGACTATGGTTTTTCTCAATCCGTTCATGATCATTGTTTGTTTACTTTAACTAACAAACGTGGGTTTCTTGCTCTCTTAGTCTATGTTGATGATGTTTTAATTGGGGAGACTTGTGAGGAAGATATTGTTGTTGTGAAGACATTTCTCCATTCCCTTTTCACCATCAAGGATTTGGGGACTAGGTGTTGAGGTAGTTCGAACTCCTGTAGGTACTTTCCTCTCTTAGAAGAAATATCTTTAGGATATCTTAGGTGATTGTGGGCTTGTTGACACTTATTTTACTGCTACGCCTTTGCCTAGAAATCACAAATTTGATGAACATAGTGAGTTACTCCCAAATGTGGATTGGTACAGGAGAGTGATTCGGAGGTTACTTTACCTTAATCTCACCCGGCCTGACATCACCTTCAGTGTTCAGCAACTTAGTCAGTTTGTGGCTTCTCTTAGGAAAGCTTATTAGGATGGAGTTATGCATGTGTTGCGTTTTCTTGCTGGCACTAAAAAGAAGCGCTTGTTCAATAACAGTAAGGGTGGTTTGAACTTGTCTTGTTATTGTGACAATGATTGGACTTCTTATCCCATTTCTCGTAAATCTGTGAGTGGGTATTGTGTTTTTTTGGACAATTCATTGATCAGCTGGAAAAGTAAAAAACAAGCTACTGTTTCTCGTTCTTGTTGTGAGACAGAGTATCAGAGTATGGGCACCGCGGTTTGTGAGCTTCAATGGCTTGCTTATTTACTCCAGGATTTCAAAGTGGTGATTCCCCTTCCAATTGATCTATGGTGTGATAATCAATCCGCTCTCCACATCACCGCTAATCCCATCTTTCACGAGCGTACTAAGCACCTGGAGATTGATTGCCATATTGTGAGGAATAAGTTTAAGGAAGGGTTTATTTCTCCACGTTTTGTTTCTACATGGGAGCAGCTTGCTGATGTTTTTACGAAGTCCTTGGCAACTCCTCAGTTTAACAGTATTGGCGTCAAGTTAGGATTGGTTTCTTCCCCATCTCCAAGTTGAGGGGGGAGTGTAGAAATAATATAGTTGTATAGTTAGTTGAGTCTCTGTATAATTAGTTCGTTGTCTGTTGATAGTGTAGTTGCTCTATTTAGCTCTGTTTTCCTGTATATATAACAGTAAATGGGTTGTAAGTTAAATATATGAAAAGATACATTTTCTTTCTCTTCTCTCTCTCTCTTTCTAAAAAAAGGTTACTAGCTTGTTCATGAAGTGACTGACTTGTCCTTTGTCTGAACAGTTTCTTCAAAAGCAGTAACTAGCTATGAATCTGTACAATTTCTTGTTTTTTCTTCATTACGTTTTTGTGCTTGTACTTGACCCTTTCTAACCCAAGAGTGCTTCGGTAACATGGGTTACTGCTGAAAATTTAATAAAGAGTGTCTAGATTTTCGGTTTTGACCCCTTTAAAACATCATTTGTAACATCTTGTAGCATCTCAGCGTTATGTACCCGATAGCTTCGCAAAAATGACACGTGGGTAAAAATCTTCAATTCTTTCTCGATGTTTCTTCTTCTCGAACAGATCTAAACATATCATTTTTCTCCTCATTCACTTTAGAGCACTCACCTTTATAGCAAATGCCTTGAAGATCTCCTTTAGCCTTACCGATTTTCATTAACTTTTTCTACTTTTTTCGTGCCTCCATTCAACATTCTCAATCCCTTTTCGATACTTACTAATTTCATTTTAGCTTCACCAAGCTCATCTAATATAGATTTTGAATGGTGTTCTTAATGGAAGTGCTTTCCTCCTTCAACTTCTTATTTTTCTTACATGTCTAGATCCATTTACCATATATTAACTCATACGCTTCATAAATAACTTCCTTTTTATCATTTGAAATACCGTTATCACTGTCATAATATGAGATTTAGCTTTGAGCTTAATCGTCTACATTTTTTCCGAAATTTCTGGATTTACTCACTTTTTCGTCTTTAGTTACTTCCTTATCGATTGTTGTTAATCAAATAACTGGACTTTTGCTATACAAAGTAACTATCACAGCACTATTCACAGCTTCTTCTTCACTACCATACTCACTTCCAGATTCATTCTCACTCCAAGTGCTTGTATAGGACTTCTCTTTTCTCTTTTTTAAGGTGTTAGCACATTCCGCTGCACATGTCCAAAGCCTTGACACTTATGACATTGAATTTTTTTCACTTTTCTTTCACTCTTTTGAGTTTTTCCCTTATTGTTTGAAATTACTATTTGATGAGGTCCCATCATTTTTCTTAAAATTGGATCTATCCTTCTTCACTTTCTTTAACCACTTGTTAAAATTTCTTATCAATAATTCCATATCCTCATTCTCATCATATTCATCTTCTACACCATTTATGTCTTTTCCAGATTCAGCTTGTAGTGCCAATCTTTTGCTCTTTTCTTATTTGCCCTTCAACAAATTTATTTCAAAATTGGTAAGAATTTCAATTACCTTCTCCAACGACAAGTCATTGATGTCATGAGCCTCCTCGATTGCTATAATTTTCGGAATAAATCTTGGAGGTAGTGATCTCAACATCTTCTTGACTAGTTTTAAATTAGAATATTTCTTCCCGAGTTGGTGTGTCTAATTCGCTATATCACGTAATCTTTCATAAAAGTCCCCAATAGTCTCATTTTCATCCATCTTCAATTCTTCAAACCTCACAACTAACATCTATAGTTTTGAAGCTATCATAGATTTGGATCTTTCATGAATAGTCTGCAAAGCATCCCACGCTTCTTTAGCTGATTCATAAGTTAATATCATTGAGAAGTCCTTCATCAACAGTATTAAAAATTACATGCATTGTGAATTTCCAAGTGCACTTTCTTCTTCGTTAATTGTCCATTCATATAGATCTTTTTGAACTGCCTCTCTTTTATCGTCAGTAATCAATGAGTGAAAGTGAGGAGTGCAAAGTGAGGTATGTGTCGTGAGTGAGTGGAGAGTTTGTTTCAATGTTGTTTGTAAAATATTACAATCAATGTGTTACATTTTTAGTTTCTTTTTAACTGAGTCCTTGACTCATTTCGATAAGAATCAACTCATTGCATTTGTGTCAATGTTGTTTGTATGGCTTCAAACAAAGATTTTCTCCAACAAGCTAAGGACGGTATAAAGTAGTAAAAGAAAGATAGATAATGATTACTATAATATTTTACGCACTTCAAGACGGTGTTTGACAAAAACCTTTTTAATACAGTTTTCTCCCCCAATAAGCTAAAGATAATGCAAACTAGGAACCAAGCAGAGGTCATTTTTTCTATGGGTTGTAAGGCCACGAGCTTCAGACATGTCAAGATTTTCTGAGTTCAATCCATTAGGCAGCTTCCAATCAAAATGATACAGCAAATTTGCAAGGGCAAATTCAACAATGGCTATACCTGTTTGTATTCCGGGACAAATCCTCCTTCCAGCTCCAAAAGGGATAAACTCAAAATCTGTACCTTTGTAATCAATTGCATTATCAAGGAATCTCTCTGGACAAAACCTCTCTGCTTCAGTCCAATAATTGGGATGCCTTCTAATTGCATACGCGTTGACGATAATCCTAGTTTTAATAGGTATTTCATATCCATTGATCTCCACTTTTTCACTGTTTTCCCTTGGTAGAAGTAAAGGAAAAGGAGGGTGTAATCTTAGTGTTTCTTTGATTACTGATTTCAAATACTTCAATTGATGAAGATTTGATTCGTCAGCTTTTCCTACTTGGTCAAAGACTTCCCTAATCTCTGCTTGTGCTCTTTCCATTGTTCTTGGATTTTTAAGCATTTCTGACATCGCCCATTGTAAGACTACAGAAGTATCAATTCCACTACCGAAAATATCCTGAAATTAGACAATCTCATAAAGACGCAAATAATATTGTATGTTAGAAAACTTAATAAATATTTTGTTTTCTTCTGGACATCTAATTTTGTATTTATTTTGGTCTACAATCTAACTATTAAGTTATATAAGCTTTTGCTAGTCACGACTGATAAATCGATGGGGCGAAACTCCTTTCTATTTTGTTCTTTTTCCAAGCAAACTTTCAACTCTAAGTAAGTTAAATAAGCTATTTACTGTTACTATCTTTTAGTTAATATTTATCTATATAAACAAATCTTTAGTAACTAGCTTACGTGTGAACCGAACCTTTTAAGTATGTGCATGACTATAATAAAGCTTAAAACATTAATTGATAAATGGCTCGAATAAACAATAAAAACTCACAGTATGAAATAAAACTAAACTATAGTTTTGTAAACAAATATTGGATTAAGTAAACATTAAAAAATATACATATCACACAAATCAAAAGATGCTTTTAACATCCTATCAACATACTAGAGTATTATTTAGCCTCCATCCTTCTAAACTACTTAGGCCTGATGGGTATACCGCTCTCTTTTTTCATAAAACTTGGGATATCACAAGCAAACTCTTCGCTGAGGTAGTCTTAGAATTCTTTGCCTCATCCAAAATGCTCCAAAAAATAAACCATACTTACATATGCTTGGTACCAAAAAGAAATCCTCACGGATGATGAATGACTTTAGACCTATTTTCTGCTACAACACAGTTCATAAAGTAATTTCGAGACTTATAGTAGAAAGGCTTAAAGTGGCTATCTCAAGAAGCATTAATTCTGCACAAGGAGCCTTCATTCTTGACAGAAACATGGGAGATAATATTCTTCTCCTATAAGAATTGTTGAAGGATTATAACTCGGGTAAAAATTTCAGAAGTTGTCTACTCAAAATCAACTTCTTCAAAGCTTTTGTACTGTTAGTTGAAGGTTTATACAAATATGTCTTGATGCTTTGCAATTACCTCCACGATTTGTTACTTAGATAATGACATTTATTCAAACCCCCTCACTGAGTGTGCTTGTGAATGGTATCTCAACCAAACCTTTTAAAACTGCTAAGGGGATCTGACAGGGAAATCCCCTATCTCCCTATCTATTTACTCTTGTATTGGAAGGCTTGTCAAGACTGTTAAGCAAGTTGATCTCATGTAACTGAAGAATCCAATTTCATTATAAGTACAGTGTGATCAACTTGACTCATTTAATGTATACGGATGATCTCATGCTTACGTGTGGGACTGATTCATATTCTATCACAATCTTGATGAATGCTCTAAATGTATTTGAGAAATGGTCTGATCTGAAACTCAACTCTATGAAAAGTAGCATATGCATATCTGCATATGTCAGCAATATGGATGAAGAAAGAAGTGTAACTAACCTCAATGTTCATTCAACTCCTTTCCACTACTTAGGTGTTCCAATCACCTCTTCCGAGCTGAAATATCATGATTGTTTGCCTCTCATAGAAAGGATTAAATATAGAATCCAAACTTGGCAAAATCGATCTCTCTTAAGCTGTTAAACTTACTCTTATTATCTTTGTCTTAAGCAATTTACATTTACACTAGATTGCTTTGCCTAGGAAGGTTATAAATGAGATAGACAGAATCATGAAAGCATTCTTATGGTTAGGCAAAGAAGAGAATGCTAAGAAGGCAAATATTAAATGGAGTGAGGTTACTAATTAAGAAGTTTGAAGGACTAGGAATAATTTCTATTACAATTGCAGAAGATCCTAATGTGCAAGAGAATTTGGAGGCTCTACATAGATAAACAGACACTTCGGACCAAACAGATCCATAAGTATCATATCAAGAACTCCAATTTCTGGCAAGCTACTTGTACAAGGGAGTTCTCTTTGGTTCTTACACAAATAATGGCTCAGAGAGGCCTTATTTATCCTTGCATTAAACATTGGATTGGTAATGGTGAAAAGACTTGACTTTGGTTTGATAATTGGCTTAATTCTAGCCCTCTTATCCGTAATCCAGAGGTTCTACATTTGAGGAGTAGAATTCCTTTGAATCTCAAAGTTTCCAACTTGATCAGAAATGGTACATGGAGGGAGAATTTTAGAGGTTTTGACTCTCTAATGAGTCTTTTCCCTCAACTTCAAAATGTGGAGAATGAAGATGTTATCACTTAGACTCTTCACCCAAGTGGTAAGTTTACTAATAATTCATGTCATTTACTCTTATCATCCTACTCAAATGAGGTTCCTTAGTACAATCTACTCTGGAAGCAATCTTTGAATCCTAAAGCATCCTTCATCACATGGCTCGCTATCAAGAAGAGACTCAAGACCCTGAGTCAATGCTAAGAAATTGTTAATGACATATGTGTACTTTGTAAGATTGAAGTAGAAGATTGTGACCATCTTTTCTTCCTTTGTACATTCTTGAAAGTTATATGGAGTAATATTTTGCATATGCTTCCAGGAAATAACTATTTTTATGATTGGGAAAATACTTTGAGCTAGGCTATTCGTAGCTTAATATAGGGGGTGTCAAATGTTATACTTTATAAAGTAGCTTTCACCACCACCATCTACGCTATCTAGAATGAAAGAAACAGTAAAAGATTTACTAGTGCAAAAGTGGACAAATATCAACTAGTTGACAAAATTGTTAACTAGATTCGAGCAGTTATTTTTGCACACAATTTGCATCACTCACTTTCTCCCTACATGAGAACTCGATGGCAATTTTAACTTGATATTTTGCTCATTTTGACTTATTCCTTGTAAGTAGCATCCTTTTTGTATATTTAGCTCTAATGCTTGTATATAGGCTAACATCATAGAAATCATTGTAATGTTGTTATAGCTTTATCTATAGTAATGAAAATTTTCATTTTTCAAAACAAAATCTATAATATAAAAAAGAAACATTAATCCATACCGATTCTTAGCAAAATTTGTACAGATTTTTGTATACCCTTTATTTTCCAATGTAATAAAAATAATATTACTACTTTGTATAATTGAATATTTTAAAAGAAAATTATGGTATATGTCATACTAATTAGATCAATAAATACTGCAAAAATACAATAAAATATAATTAATTTTTTAAGAAAATTTTTTCTATATGAAATTTTGAAGTCATTTCAAGTAATGATTCAACAGTTTTATATTTTGAAATAGTACTTAACCTTAGGACTCTTGTACATTCTTTTTATTTATTAAGATCTTTTTCTTTTCTATATCTTTACCATCAAAATCTTCAATTTGTGCATTTTCTAATAATTAGCTTAATAGTTCTAGGGTGTGTTAATCACTTCCTGACGTTACAAAATTCTAGGATGTGTGTTAGAAAAGAAATAAAAGCAAACAGGAAACAAAATAAATAAAACAAAACAGCATAAGGTATCGAATAATTTATTTACCACCATAATTGCTTTAATGTGGTCTTGTGAAAAGGGTGTGATTGTGCCTTGGTCTTCAACTTCAAAAAGAGCATCGATAATGCATTCTCTGTCAGCTTCCGTGGACGAATCCTTTCTCATTCTACATTCATTGATGACCTTTTCAAATGTGATATCTATTTCTCGTTGTACTCTTAAGAGTTTTGACCTCTCTCTGGTAATCAAGTGCAGAGGCTTAATTGAAGGAAAAACGTCAAGAAAACTAAACCCTTCTGTCATCTCCCCTAAGCCTTTAATAACCCTTACGACTGCTTGCCTCTCCCTTATCTTACCAAAGGCTGTCCTTGAAGTGATGTTAAGTGTCAAGTCAGTTGCCATCTTAGTTAGGTTAATCATCGACGATGACTCTGCTTTGGAAGAAATGGTTTTCACGAGGTTTGATATCTCGTCTCCCCTCACCGATCTGAACTGCTGAACACGTTTTCCGCTTAGTAGCTCCAAAATATAAAGCTTCTTCAGTTGTCTCCAGTACTCTCCGTATGGTGCCAAAGCTACGTTTTTATAACCATAAGTTAAGATACTCGTACAAAATACATAGGGCCTTGTAGCAAAAACGGAGTCCTGATTCTTCATCACTTCTTTTGCAAGTTCGGCGGAAGAAATGACAATGGTGGAAACTTCGCCAAGCTGAAGATGCATAATAGGTCCATATTTCTGGGCTAATTGTGTTAGGATGTGATGGGGCAAATGGCCTGCAAGCTGATGTAGGTTTCCTATTATTGGTAGCCGCCATGGACCTGGCGGTAGCTTGATCGAAGTGAAACTGCTGCTGGTTCTTGATTTTGTACACGCCCTTAGGACTATGAAGGCAATTACTAGGGAGATGAAAGCAGGGATCTGGAACGACAGCAGCTCCATGGAAAAGTGGAGTGAATTGGGCAATTAGTGCCCTTGCGGCATTGCTTGTTACCGTTCTGGCGTATGCTTTTGTAAGCTGTCTTGGGACGAGTCATTTTCTCTTGGTTTGAGAACTTTTTATAGTTTTATTTATTTAATTATTGACTTGTTCAAACTTTGATACCAAAATTATAATAATTAATAAAATTAAATTATCCTATTTTTTTCCTAGTAATTTCAATTTGAAATTTAAGTTATATTGTTATAATTTTATTTATAATTAATAGAATTATGAACAAAAACTTTAATTTAATAATTGTCTTTTAGATTTCATTGTATCAAACTCATTTTAATATTCTAATAATTGAGAAATAAAAATATTATGCCATTTTATTTATTTATTTTGTTAATTGACTATATTTAACATATGATAATAATTGAATAGTCTTTTAATGAGGTTGGCATTCAATTATTTTCTCCATATATTTTTTATATTTGGGTTATTGATATATGAAGAATCTTTATTTTTCAATTCTTTAATTTTTTTTCTTTCTTTGCCACAATCAAACATTAGCCTCTTTGTTTCTATTTCTATTTCTATTTTTTATTTTTTTGTTATTGTTTTTAAATTTATGAACAAAAACATGTTTATTTGAGTTTTTAGTTTCTATTAGTTTCTATTTTTAGTTTTGATTTCTTCCAGTATTCAAAATTTATAAAAACCGTTAAAAATAGTTTTTATTTTCTGTTTCTATTTTGTTATAATCAAATTTATTATCAACTAAATATATTATTTAATTATTTACTATATTAATTATTAATGAAAATTTTGAATAATTTTATATAATATAATGAATACATCTAATTTATTTTAATTTAATTATTAATAAAATTATGAATAATTTAATTTTACTTAACAATTTAATTTAATTTTATAATTAAATAAAATATAATGTAATTAATAAATATAATTAAATTTAAAATGTTTTCAAAATATAAAAATTTCAAATAAAATTTGATTTAATAATTAAAAAATATATAATAAATATCAATTTGTAAATAAAAATGATTATTATTATTAATTTTTAACAAATATTATATAAGAGATTAAAATAAATTTATTTAATCAAAAATAATTTACCATTAAAATTTATTTAATATGTAATTATTATCAATACTAAAAAATAACTATATTAACACACTCAATGCACGCCATAGACTGATAATTTTATTTTTATTTTTAAAAATAAAAAATCACTACAAAAAAATCCCTCTTTTTGATATTTTTATTTTTTAAAAATAAAAAATAAAAAATCACAACAAAAAATCCCTCTTTTTCTCACCAAGCTCACGTCTTCTTCTATTAGTCTGTGTCACTTATCTCTACTAAACAAGTATATATAAGTTGCTAGCTATAATTGAATTTTGTTATCATAATTCCCTTTTCTAAACCATCTTCTGTGATTGTTATCTTCTTCTTTTTTTCCTTTTCGCTCTCTTCTAATTTATGAATTCCTGCTTTTTCTTTTACTACTGAATACAAGTTTAGCTCCACTTCTCAGCCAATTCTTAACCCATATGATATTTTAACAAATGACGCAATAGCCTACGTAGGCTTCTATTTAATTATATCTAGACTTGCTAATCGATATTTTATGAATACATCCAAAACTTTAGTCGGCTATATGTCCATTCAGTCTATCCAGGGACGGAGTCAGACTGAATTCTAAGGGAGGGCCAGGAACCAACATCTAATAATAATAATTTTTTTTAAGAGGTCACTTATACTTGTAATTTTAAAAATTTTAATTTTATAGGTAATTTTTTTAAAAAAAATTTTTGAAAAGGGGGCCATGGCCCCTCCCCCTTGAACGTGGCTCCGTCAATGCGTCTATCACTATCCTTTAGAACTATGAGCATTAAATTCCAAAAACATAAGTTGAAACGAAGAACCAATAATTCATGTCTGTCCGAAGCATGATTCATTAAATATCTTTTCGGGGCTTGTTTCTCAATCCGACCAAATTACAGCTACTCTGCTGACTATAAAATTCCAAAAACAGAAGTTGATGTGAAGAACCAATAATTCATGTCAGTCCGAAGCATGATTCATTACGTATCTTTTAAGGGCTCGTTTCTTAATCCCACCAAATTAAGAGCTTGTATCATATTTTCTTGCATTGAGTAACCTATGATCATCGAAGTGATAGAAAAGGGGTTTTCAAAACCACTTATTGAACACGCGGATTCTGCATACTTAATATTTCCACATTTGCAACATAGATCAACAATACAACTATTTATGAACGCATTCGAAATCAAGTTATTCTTCAAAACCCATGCATGGACTTCTTTTCTAAGCTTCAAGTTCCTTAAACTACAGCAAGCACCCAAATTGCTAGCAAAAGTATGCTCATTAAATTTGACACGATTCTTCCATATTTGATTAAACAACTCAGGTGCCTTCTCTTTGTAACTATTTTGAGCAAGATGTTTAGTGTAAAGAGTGAAGCTATGAAAAATATACAGATTATTCCCTTCTTATTTTTCTGTGTGAATAATGAATACAGGGTAGTTTATATAACTATTACACAGCTAGCATTCAGGGAACATCCCAACAAACTTGTAACTAATTTTGACATAATACAGCTAGCAATCATCGAACATCCCTTGTAACAAACTCTGACGGAACATCCAGAAATATTCCTCTCTACTGTACGTCCAGAACCGTTCTGCTGTATTGATGCGTTAATAATCGATAACACCCCCCTCAAGCTGGAGGTGAAGGCAACAATCCAAGCTTAGAAACCGCTCGAAGATGCATAGGACCAAATAAAGATTTGGTAAAAACGTCAGCAAGTTGCTAAGAGGAAGAAACATGGGAAATATTGATGAGGCCATTCTGAAGTTGTTCCCAAACATAATAGAGCATCAATTTCGATGTGCTTGGTTCTTTCATAAAAGACTGGATGTAACATCCAGTATCTAGTTTACCCGATATACTGAAATAAATCAATATTTGAAACTAATGTCATTAAAACCACAAAACAGTGAATAATAATTTTTGGTGACATCAAATTAATGATGTATGACACTTTTTCGGTGGTCACAGAAAATTGTATGAGCGGATGTTTAAGAACCAGTAGAAGAGTGACATTTTTGTAAATAAGTGAACATGAGGCTTATAAAAGAAGCTAGTTGGAAAAAAAGACAACACATTGTCTTCTTCCTCCTCCCTCTTTCACGAAACCATCATGGAAGCTCCCTTTCAAGCTTTTCAACCCTTGTAACAAGGATAGGAAGGAGAATCAAGCTTTCGGGTAGTACAAAAAGGTAAATCTCAATCCCGACACTTAGTTCCATCGATTTAAGCTTAGTTTTTCTCTTTTCTTGTGAAACCCACTTGATGGAATGTATGGGTTTGATGATTTTGATGATGGGTTTTTGTTCTTTGATGTCTAATAACACTTTAACATAAACAAAGTTCGTTTTTGTTCGTTTTTATGGTGATTTGGGGGCTAAATCAAAACCTAGGGTTTTGAAGTTCAAGTTGTCAATGGAGATAGATTCGTAGGTCCTCTTTGTACATTTTTATTGAGCTGTTTAACGTGTGAATTTGGAGAAACTCAAAACATGAAAGTTATAGCTACAAATGTCTACTGTCTCCCTAAATTTTTTCACGATTTTAAGGTAAGCCAAACAAATGAAAGAGGCTCCGAATTAAAACTGGTTCAGAATACCAGCGGGATTGAAATGAGAAATGAAAGTTAATTGTTTGAAAACCTTAGAGTTAGAATTGGATGATGAGTTCTTCTTGTGAAATGCTTGAAAATGTGTCATCTAAGTGTTGTATAAAAGAAATTTTAATTGGATGTGTATTCTGTGAGATTTGGCTGAATAAGTGAAAAGTGTTACTAACCTTAGTGACACTGAAGAGAACAGAAACAAAACAGGCTTTTAAAAATCACAATAAATCCAAATTAACATCATGCCAAAAACATTACTTGTCTGTTTATCCAAGCGAGTCTCAAAAGGCTTAGATTTCTCTCTTGTACGATCTGCTAATCTCCTGAAATGATGATAATGAGAGGTGAGTCTACAACGCGACTCAGTGAGATATAAACATACTATCATGCTTGTGAGGCTAGGTAACACAAGGTTAGCTTCACAAGAATGGTCTGTGACATTCTAAACAACAATATATGGCATCAATGGATAACCAGGTAGTAACATCAAATGCGACAATCACATGAATATCAATAATAAAGCTCAATATAAAGTGTTCAAAGAAAACATGAATTCGGTTTCTAGATTCTTTCTAGGTTTTGGGTTCTGGGTTCTGGGTTCTTTTTGAATTCTAGTTTCTTTCTAAATTATGGGTTCTTTCTGAGTTCTGGTTTCTTTCTGAATTCTGGGTTCTTTCTGAATTCTGTTTTTTTTTTCTAAATTATGGGTTCTACAGGATTCCTAATTCTGAACTTTCTCATTTCTGAGTTCTGATTTTTTGAATTTCTTAGGAAGAAACAGAGGCATACTAGTACGGCATATCTCCCATTTCTGATTCTAGACAAAGTCGACCTAACCTTGCCCCTGGAGGCCTGCCCTCTCCAGGTAGGACCCGGATCTAACCCATCACCGCCAGATTATCTATGTGCACATAGTCTGATAATATACCCTATCAGTTGGGTATCTTGTGAACTCATCAATCTTGGCTAACAAGAAGAACATGATTCATCAAAGAATCGCAATTCATAGGTTCAACGTAACAAAGGAACTAGAAGATGCAAAGGATCTGAATATCATCTGGTCAATCTGGCATACAACATGCTAGACTCAACTACATGGAGTCATATATCAAATAAGTCATACAGGTTCGAAAACAATTCAACAAGCCGCAGGATAAAAGAACAGAATTACTACACAAGTATAGTAGCATGATTATACTCACCTCGACTGCTTCAGGAGTTTTGATCTCTTTTCTAATTTTCTTGAACTTGAGGAGCATTAGGTACGACTTCTAATTTTATTCCTTGTCTGCTTTCACAAGCTATTGGGTAACATATATGAAAATTACATATATCCGCATTAGTCATTCTCACATAAATCTCATTTCTTAACACACCATTAAAAATTTTTATTTTATTCCTAATCCACAAGCATAGGTCTCATTCTTGAAGGCATAACTTTGTATACGTTGGTCCAATGTTTTTTAAACTTTCTACTGTATGGGCTTGTCATTTAGGTATATATATCAATTTTCCATTATAAGTAATCTTTATTCCATATGAATTTATCTGATAGGGTTTAACAGTTTCAAGGAATGTTATTCC
>JANZLX010000212.1:4480259-4502622 GCA_025531955.1 Erythroxylum orinocense
TTGTTTAATATACTTTAAATAATATTTATATGTATAAATAATTTTTATTATAAAATAAAATATAGTTAAAATTAAAAATATTTTTATTTTTATGTTATCAAACAATCTACTGCATGAAACTCTTTTTAAAATGACAGTCAAATAATCAATTGACTTCTTAAAAAAGATCTTCTCATAAAAATCCAACTAACAAAAACTCAACTAAAATAAGCTTATCCAAACATAAACTTGACATGTTGCCCTTAGCCTTACATGCTACCCACAAGGTATCAAATATATTAACCTAATGGAAATGATATCCCATTTATAAAGTTCACATCTCATTAATTTAATTGTTTTTGCCTGGCATTGATTAATTATTTTAAATGTAGACGTGGGATAATATATTTATCTTCCCATTAAATAATCTCTCTAAATACTTTACTTCTTCAGTCGTGAAAATCATATCACACAGAATCAAAGAATCACTCCCGTCCCGTGAATGGGAACAGCACTTAGGCGTGGCGACGATGAGAATGGCTGCCCATTTCAGCCGCTCGATTTCTCTGCCCAAAAGCTCCAAACAATCTAGAGTTGTTACTCAAGGTTGTTCTTATTTTTATTTCTAGTTTTTGTTTTTTTTATATATTTTTTCCAATTTTTAAAATTTATAAAAACTATAAAAAGTAATTCTTTTTTGTGATTCTATTTTTATAATCTGATTTACAATCAAAATTAATTAATTAATAATAAGACTAATGAATAATTTAAATTCACTTAATAATTTAATTTATTTTTGCAATAAAATAAAATAAATAATTGTTAATAATAACAAAAATGATATAAATAAATGAAATTAATTAATTAATTTACGATAATAATAAGAAAAATGGAAGTAACGTTGCCTAAAGTTTTGGTTCTATTCTCCTGTCCTAAAAAATTTTCTAAAGCTGTCAGACTAGATTAGCGGCTCTCATTCATTTTCCTGGCGGGAAGGTGAAGATTCGGAGTGATTGATTGATTATGAATTGGCAAGTGTACTGGCACATTTTGTTATTTTGTTATTTGTCAACATTTGTGAAGAAGTCCCCTGCTTTTTGGTTTTTTATTTCAGCTTCAGCCCTCTGCAACGTGATATGTTGGAAGCGGATTCTATCTATGACAGTATGACACGATTGCAAACTAACATGTGATGCGTTCCAGTATTTTTCACTCTAAATTTATCCTTTCCCCACATTTTCTTGTCTTGCAGTTGTTTGGTTCTTTTCCTTTCCATGTCCTGGAATCCCTTTTTCTTTTAGACTGAATCTATCTCTTTTTCTTGCTTTTGGGTTTGAGGAATTCTAGGTAAACAGTGTTGGACTTGCCCAAAAAGAGTACACTACAGGTTTGATATTTAGTGGGTTTTCAACGTCGTGCTGTCACCTTTACCCTCTTTGAATCTTTCCTTCAAGTTCGAAATCTCAGATATCTATCTGCTTTCTCAAGTTTTGGCTTCAAGATATCTGTTTACTGATTCTGACTACTCTGTATGGACACTGGACATCAATGCTTAGTCTTTAATGCCCATGTAATCTTCTCAATCCTGGAGTCATTACGATTCAGCGAAAATCACTCCAGTTCTGCACAAAATTTTTGCCAAAAGATATGATCACCGCTTAACTGTGCTCATTCCCCATTACTTCTCTCCAACTGTTTTCACACCAATCTTTCAATTCTCTACATTCTATAGAATCTTTTACTATCTTTATATTATTGCTATTTGAAAAAATAGTAGCTGAAAAAGACTGCTCTTTTTGAACAAATACTAAGTGAACACTTGGAATTTGGCCCCATCTAGGGCAGAGCATATATGGAAGCTGTCAAAGCGAGAGGGCAATGTAAGATTAGAAAGAGAGGGAACTCATCATCTTCCTCATCGTCATTGGTCCAGAAGTACAGATTCAAGCGAGCTATTTTGATTAGAAGGAAAGCTGGGTCTACCACACCTGTACCAGCCTGGAGGACAAGCACAAAACCTCTCAATTCTATAATGCCAAATGATGAATCTAACGAGTGTCAGTTTTCCCTCAGTGGCGGCCAAGCCAATGAAGTTTCTGTTTCTTCAAGAAAACTGGCCGCTGCTCTGTGGGAGATTAACGGAAACCGTTCTACTGCTGAAAAGGAATTGGAGCTATTACAGGACAAGAAAGAGTTGAGAAGAGGGAAAACCTTTTCAAGGTTGCCACATTTGTCAGATCCATCTCACCATATCATTTCAGAGGTGGAAAATCTATTTGTTATCTCTTATTTTCTTGTACCGATCTGTATAAAGTTCTTGTCTTATGTATTTCTTGTTTCGGTTCTGCAGAAGAGTGATCGTTCTAGAGGAGATGATCATTGGACAAGAACATCGGTGGTGGTTTCAAGGAAGCATCAACTTGCTGATTGTAATATGGAAAACTTGGACTCTATTAATAATGCCCGTTTGATCGAGGTAAAAAGCATATATTTTCTATTAATGATATAGAAACATCTGAAGCATTAATTATCTGTAAGAGCTTTGGCACTTAACAAGTTTCATTCTTTTCCACAAAATACAGATTGAAGCTCAAACCGGAAGGAAAGTTCACACCACAGAAAGTACAGATGGAATTAAGACTTGTTTGAAGGATGTCAGTAACAGGCTCAGAACATCCAAAGAGCTTGTGAGAGCTCTGAACCATATATGGGGTCTTGAAGAGCATCATTCATCAGGCATGTTCCTTGTCTCTGCGCTAGGAGTTGAACTAGAGCGAGCACGAGCCCAGGTCAACCAACTGATTAAAGGGCAGCGATCCACTCGCCATGAATTCGATGACCTGATCAGGCGTTTTGAAGAAGAAAAGGCAGCTTCGAAAAGCAGAGAGCGGAAGAGAATTCAGAATGCCATAGCACACATTGCAGAGGAGCTTGAAGTAGAGAAGAAACTAAGATCGCAAACTGAAAGATTGAATAAGAAGCTTGGTAAAGAACTGGCAGATACAAAGGCATCTCTGTCAAAGGCTGTGAAAGAGCTTGATGCGGAGAAGAGAGATAAGGAGATACTGGAGCAAGTCTGTGACGAATTAGCCAAAGGGATTGGAGAAGATAGAGCCGCGGTAGAGGAACTGAAGAGAGAATCAGCAAAGGTTAGAGAGGAAATAGAGAGAGAGAGGGAAATGCTACACCTAGCCGATGTGCTGCGGGAAGAACGAGTACATATGAAGCTTTCGGAGGCAAGATACTATTTTGAGGAGAAAAATGCAGCCGTGGAGTGCCTAAGAAATGAGCTCGAGAAGTACGTAAGGGAAACACTAGGCACACAAAATAAGGGCAGCTCTGCAAATTATGACAGGATAAAGGAACTTGAAGCTTACCTGGAAAACATCAAATTTGGATCATGGCAAAACTTGGTGACAGAACAAAATGAAGAGGAGGCAGTAGCAGATGGAGACGTAGACGATGGAGATAGTTCGGTTGACAGCGACCTTCATTCTATAGAATTAAACATGGACAAGAGCAGCAGAAGTTACGAATGGAGTTATGCCTGTGAGGATAATCATGCTCTAAGAAATCCAATGCTGGTACTGGCAGACAACGGTATCAAGGCAAGGAAGTCGATATCTGACAATATTCACTGGGAAAGCATTTCGTTGCAGAGAAGAGATGGCAGTGGCATTGTGAATTCATAAGTAAAAAGCAGGAAACTCTTGATGTGAATGAATGATTGGACCTACCTGAGGTTGGCTGGCTGTGGCATTGAAATATATACGAAATATACACCAATACTGCAAAAATTACAAACTTCTTTCTTTCCAAAAATGAGATTTGTTCTGTCGTTCTATGTCTTCTATAAACTTTCGGGATTTCGTTGGACACATTCTTAGTATCTCTAGGTTAATTCCTAAATTAGTGTTACTGTTTATATCGAAAAGGTTAACACTTCTAACCTTATAAAAATTTTAATTTTTAGATTCGATTTATTTTAATAATTTTATTATAAAATTGATTATTTTATTAATTATTATATCAATTTTGTAAATTAATTAATTTTTAAATTAAAATAATTCATTAATTTTTATTTATCACTTTCTTTTTAAATTAAACTTTATATTAAAAATTATCTCTTTTAATTATATTTTAAAATTTATTCAATCTCCTTCAACTTTAAATTTTATTCAATATTTAACTGATTTATAATAATATAATACCGATTAAATTTTTTAAATATCAAAATTCTTATCTTATCAATTAATATTCAGTTTGATTTTTAAAACATAGCTTATAACTACTATTTATGTAATTTTATGCATTAATTTTAAATTATCTTTTTATAATTTATCGAATTTAAAAATTATTAAATTTGGTGTTCATCTAATTCAAATTTAATTATTATTAAAATTGATTCATTAATTTTGAGTTTCACACACCCACACTCAAGAGGTGATCCTCTATCCAAGTTACCATGTACTAACCCTGTTTATCTTAGCCATCCACTTATGTGGAGGATCTGGGGTGCCCACACTCATCAGTTCCTACTCTACTGGTACTCTGACACGGCAACTAACCTGGACAATCTCAAGATGAAGGCAGTTTTATAGTGAACAAGATGAACCCATAACGCGTAATCACGCAAACAACACAAAGCCAGAACTAAAAGAACACGAAGATTCCCAAAATGGGGTGTGTTCATTTTATCAATAGTGGCGGCGTGATCTGAACCACGGTGGCTCCTCGGACAGTTGGAGCCCATTTATTGTTTCAGGACTATATAAAATATCTAAAATCCAATTGTCGTTTTCCCCTTTGTATCATCCGATATTTCTGTTTCGGCTGCTATTGTTCCTATGGAAGAACCACAGAGCTCCCCTTAGAAAAAAGTTTCCCATTCTGGCGCGTGCGCTTTACTCGCTTTCTCTCTTCAGTCCCAATTACAAAGACTGAGCCAAGTGAGCTTAAGATTTGCCCAAATGAGCAGGCTTTCCAGCATCACTTGTATTTCGACGTCTACGAAGTATCCATTTTTAGGATTATGTCCATTCCTGTATCCTCCAAAGGTCTTATCTGTTAGAGCAAGCGCTCAACCAGGTTCAATTTAAATGAACCGTCTCTCATTTTTCTTTATCTATGACGATTTTGCTGTTTTCTTTTTGGTTCTGTGGAAAATGGGATGGTTCTAAGAAAGATTGTTTCTTGTTGCTTTTCTCGGTAACCTTATAGGCGTTTTTTGGTTTGTATTGAAAATGTATAACTTGCATATGGAAAATGTACGGACCAGCATACAAAATGCCTAATTTTCGTTTAGGAGTACATAGCTTGACATACCATACCGCCTATTTTTGTGTTGGATATTATTTCATGGAGATGGAGCTCCCGTCACATTTCGTGTATGATGTGGGCATGGGTAGCTATAGTTGTAAAATTGAGCTGATCAAGAAGTGCCAATGCGATGCAAATCTTCCCCCTGTCTTGTTGAGTTGACACAAAAAATATTAGAAACAATGATACCGTTTTAGCCATTTTTGCGTGTCAAGTGGGAAGTAAATGTCTTGATGCTTATTTATTGCAAAGAATTCAGTTTAGACTTGCCTCATTTCGATATGTGGTCTTTTAGTCTCATCAACTGTCACCATATGGTTATGATGATTTGTTTTTGCAACGTAAACAGCTTTAACTTGACGGTCTGTAGCTATTCCTTTTTCAAGTGTCTGGTATTGTACTTACAGGTTGATTTATCCTTTCTGCTTTAAGATCTGTTGCAGATTTTAATGCTGCAAGTTATGCCATTTTCTTCATTTACTCAATCGTTTTTCTGTTCTTCAGTTGGTGAACTTTCAGAAGAAGACGTTTTGCAAATGTTCCTTCGGGAAAGGAAATCAAAAGGTGATTTTATATCCAAAGCTTCTGATATGCTTTGGCAGAGAGAAGTTCTGAAATTTGTAGATGAAGATGCTGATAAACTTGCTGACTCTCCTAAAGAGATAGACCAGGTACAACTGTTAGATTCAATTCTCATACCATCTAGGAAAGGAAATTGGTGGTGCTGGAAGGCATGTCTTGCATTTTCTTCTTTGACTTACTTGGTTCTCTTTGAAAGTAATACATTCTGTCATTTAAGCATTTAAAGTAGAAAAGGAAGGTAGTCCGATTGTTCACTAACTTTAATAAGATGGGGTTGATACCAATTACTTGCTTGAAAATGATGCTGCAATTGTTATGTTCATTTGTTGCAGCAGCACCTAATTGCTTATTGTGAAGGTGCTTCAACTGTACTTCCTTTTGTTCACTGAAGAGATTCTAATGCGTTTTGAGTGGTTTTCATTTGCATCTGCTTTTGGACATTCTTACCAATATTTAATTTCTTAGTTCATCACTTGCATTCATTTGTTTTTTGGAAGATTTTGATGCGTTTCATTAAAAAAACACTTTATGGCTGTAAAATGAATAGGTTATGGGAAGTGATAGCAATGATGGTTTCCTGAAGCTATCTAGAACGCAAGAATGGGTGTTAGGTAGCAACTCAGCACCAGTGAATAAGAAAGAAGTTTCTGAGGTATGTCATGTTGTCATGATAGCTATTCAGAACTTATGGTTGGTTGTCATTTATACATTCATCTTGTTTACAGGGACTGCAAGATGATAGCGACAAAAGAAAGAAACTGAACTTTCTGAAGTATGAAGCTGTATGATACTTCCTTCAACTGAAGAATGCTATAATTTTTATTTCAGAACTAGGTTAAAGTTAGCTTGCCCTTCAAATAACATTTATGTTACTGATGGTATATGATGAAGCTATTGTTGGTTAACTGTTACTCCTTTCAGATACAAACTTTGCTTTTGTTTTTGAGCTTTACTTTTTATTGGTGTCCGTTTGTTCTTCATCAGGGATACCGATAATTTATGTGAAATCTGTTGGCTTATAGATACTAGATTTTGTTATGACTAAATGTTTTCCCCTTATATATAAATGTTCTTTTAAATTGACCAAATCCTCTTTACCTTCCTGTCGTCTATAGGTAAAGAGACCAAATTTTGATCTCCATTTCTTCCTAACATCTTACTGTGTTTCATTTGCAGTCTATGGAGCAATTTATACCTAAGATATTATTTAAAAAGTATATAACATTGGTGATTCTTTTTCTTCTTTGCAGCTCAAAAGGGAATTGATGCTGTTGTCAATTGGTATTGGAATTGCTTGTGATGGTTATTGTTTGATAACTTTATCAGTCCAGGTATGAGTTAACAGACAAAAGCAATATTATTATAAATTTGTCACTGTTATAAGAAGTAAAAATGAATTATAATTTTGAGTTTCTTTGCTGAGTTAACTGAATTGTTCATCACTTTATTGATCTTGAATACATAAAAATGACCTGACAGTATAACTTTTTTCATTAGCACACTGAACTTCCGAACGCAATTTTAAATGCCTGCACATTCCATAAGGTCCACGTATGGATTGTTTAAAGCATATTTTGTTCATACTAAAATGATACCTTTAGTGGTTCCTATACCTGTCATGTTCCTTGGCTTATTTGCAAGCAGTATTCAAGCTCTTATTTTTGCAATCTTAGTTGCGGCTTATATAGGCGAATCCATGGAGGGGCATCATTTAATCGAAAATGAGTAACAATAGAAAATGGATTCAAATTCGGTGAAACTGAGAACTAGTCCTCATTCTTCGAATGAATTCGCTCATAAGAGAAAAATTAAATTATATAAATTATAAATTAAGAGAACGGGAGGGGAAATAAAGCTAGGGCAACAATATCATACAAGATTTTTAAATGAAATAATCTATACTTCTAATCGAAATATAGTTTGATACTCATTTTGTTCGCTTATTACTATATTGGTTGCAATTGGTAAGACATTAATCTTTGGGTTCAACTTGCAAGCTCCTAAGATATAAGCCTTTTCACAAGTAAAATTGAATTTGTAAATTTTGATAATTAAATTGCATAAATCAATCTCTTAATTCTTCAGTGTCAGTTATTTTCTAAAAATTTTGATTACCTTAGAATTTATTGAAGAAAAACATTTACTTGATGTAACTTTTCCAAACAAAACTTTGTGATTAAAAATTTAAGAAAAAGAATGTTGATTATTTTCATTTTAAGAATTTTTAGTTATTAACTTCCAACAAAATCTTTTGAAAAGTTAATTTCAGCAATTGACTCTGACGTTTTTTTCCAGTTAATAACAAGGCATTAAATTGGAGTCCCATGAAAGTTGAACCTAAATGTGTTTTTCATGAGAAAAATGTATATGTTTCGGAGGGTTTTAGATATTTGATCCAAAATTTTTTGTTCAGTCATACATGGTGAGCATGTCTAGAAGCATATCCTTTTATGCTCTTTGTTACCAGGCCTAAGTGTTAATAAAGGGGATGGCGTTGAAAATTAGCAAGGACCGTAATTCTGCAATTGCATGTTTAGGGAATGTTCATAAGAAAACAATGCATCTTCAGCTATCTGTATTTAATTTAGCCTGCTATCTGGAAGATTTATTGCGCTTCTATAAATTGATCGGAAAGGAATGAAACATCGTTGTTTGTTGGTGCTAATATGAGGTTCAGAAAATGCATCTCAAATTCGAATTTGTTAGTTTGCTTAGTTTCTCTAGTTTTACTGTCTTCAAAGTGGCTGCATAATATGCATATTTCTTTTCTTTGTTAGAGAATCATTTTAATTAGTGTTTGATTCAATAAATTGCAAAAGACTCACCTATTTGTTGATTTTACAGGCTGCCATTAGTTATGCTATTGGAGTATTTTTCAGGTTAGAGATATTGTTTATTTACATGTTAAATACTAAGAAATCTTTTTCTTCAGATGTAAAAAATCAATGTTGAAAATGAACTCTTATTCCAATCATCAGACTTTAAGGCCCATCTAGGATGCAGTTGGTTACAACGAGAAGTTAATAATCTGCTCATCCTAAAACTGCTCTGGTTTGATGTTTTAACAGGATCATCTAGTTATTACTCTCTCTGCCCGCTTCAAGTAAACCAAAACCAGAATAGAGAAACTGTTTTACTCTGTGTTGTTTTTGATATTCTAACCAGCTTCATTGTCTTGCAGTTGCTTATACTTGCAACTCTTGTACCAACATGTGAACAATATTTCAAAGGAAATGATCCCACAAATTTTTATGAAAAAGAAGTCCAAAAAGTACAGTGAAGAACATCTGCCTTGATTTGCTGTCCTCTGTGTTATTTTGTTTCTTTTTTGATAACTATTTTACCTCTCTACCTCAGAATTGGGATAAGAAGTGAAGATGTTAGTGACTCATTAGAGAGATTGATTAAGGGCAGTGGCATTGCACTTTCATCTCCAAGGCTAGTGATTCCATCTGCAATATATGGGTTCTGGATTCTGTCTCATCACTATTTTTCCACAGATTTTTTTGATTTCCAGGTAACCGAAAATCTAATCATTTCCTTTTGTTGATAAATGGTCATGCTTCAGTCATCGAATTGAGTTCAGTTAGTAGTCATTCAGCTTCTATTGGGACATGAGACAGGATATTCCGCAGTTGAAGTTGAGTCCTTGCTGGGGTTTATTTGGGGAAGGTACTTCCCTCTAGGAGTGCCTTCCTCGGGATAAAGGTGTTGCTTACTGTTTTTTGTTTCTTACAGCTTGTGCCTGCCATGTTTGGGATGTTTGTGTACAAAGCTGCTGCTCTTGTTCAAGTGTATAGGGATAATGAAGACTTGCAGTTTGTGTTTCCAGACAATGAGGGAAGTTGAAGAAGTGTTCTGGAATGGAATGCAATTACTGATCTTTTGCAGCAGATCACCAGAAGCTTAATTCTTGTTATGTAACTATGTCGACCACTTAGAAAGAAGCTTCATGTGATGTGAACTCGGGAAGAAGAAATATCTGCTGTTAGAAAAGAAATATCTACTGATAGAAATCTTCACCATAGTCTGTTGGGAGCTCTACAAATTGAGAAATGGCTTGATTCTACTGAAACCTTCCTCTACACTGGTAGAAGTGGCTTAATATGTCTTTTGACTTTGAGCTTTACAGTCAACCCTTTCAACTGAAGCCCTTTAGCAAGTTTGTGTTGAAGGAGCAATTTCAGAGATAAAACTTTACTACTCCTGAATATTTGCATATTTTTACTTTCTTATTCTTTTGCTGAAAACTGGGCTCCATATGTTTAGCTCAAGATATTATTTCTTGGTAAATACCATTAGGTAATATATATTTTTCATTTGCAAACATTTTGATTTGTTCAAAAAACATAAAAAAGAACCCTTAATTTGAGTATTTTAGTTTTCGGGAATAAAATTATTTTCTGTTTATCATTAAAAGGTTACAGAGCTCTAGTATAAATATAATGTAGGAATTACGTAAAGAAAGAAACTATTAACTAGGAAACTAAATAAACTAATTTACAATTGTATCTACTCACTAATTATAGAATTTTTTCTTTCCTTCTATATCTAAACCAACACTTCCCTTAAAGTTGGGGCACATATATTTATAAGTCCAAACTTGATGGGAAGTGTTGGATATAAAAGGAAAAGAAATATAACTCGTTGATTATTCCGTCAAAGCTTGGCTTGAACAATCTTTTTGTAAGGATATCAGCTACTTGCTGTGTGAGTGGAACATACAAAATGCAAATCACTCCATTTTCTAGCTTTTCTTTGATAAAGTGACGGTCAATTTTCACATGTTTAGTCCTATCATACTGCACGAGATTGTTAGCAATGCTAATGGCAGCCTTGTTATCGCAGTATAGTTTCATTAGACCATCTAATGGTATTTGTAGCTCCTCTAGTACCCGTTTGAGCCAAATTGCCTCACAAATTCCATTGGCCATAGCACAAAACTTTGCTTCAACACTGCTGCGAGCCACTACATTTTGTTTTTTACTCTGCCAAGTCACTAGATTTCCTTATACACATGAGCAGTGTTCACTAGTAAATCTTCTATCAGTGACCGAACCCGCCCAATTTGCATCGGTAAACACTTCAATAATTCTTTGAGCCTTCTTCTCAAAAAATACTCCCCTTGTTGGAGATCCCTTGAGGTATCTCAGAATGCGATAAGCTGCTTCCAAATGAACCTTCTTAGGAGAGTGCATAAATCTGCTGATCAAACTAACATCGAAAGCAATATCTAGTCTCGTATGAGACAAATAGATTAACTTCTCAATCAATCTTTGATATCTCCCAACATCAATTGAGTCACCTCCAACATTACTAAGTTTTTCATTGTGGTCTACAGGCGTGTCAGCTGGCTTACAACTTGTCATACTTGTATTAGAAAGTAGATCTAGTACATATTTCTGTTGGCTTATCACGACCCCATTCTTTGATCTTACAACTTCCATTCCCAAGAAATACTTCAGTGGTCCTAAATCCTTGATCTCAAATGTTCTTGCTAGACTAGCCTTCAAGTTGTCGATTTCTTCACGATCATCATCTGTGATGATGATGTCATCCACATATACCAACAAAACAGTCATCATCTCACTTTCCTTCCTTTTAAAGAATAAGGTGTGAACAGTCTAACCTTAAAAATATCCTTGTTGTTTCACTGAACTTGCAAATCTTTCAAACCAAGTTCGAGGTGATTGCTTCAAATCATATAGTGCCTTTTTTAACAGGCATACTTGGGATCCAACGTCAGCCTTAAAGCTGGAAGGAGGTTCCATAAACACTTCTTCAAGTTTTCCATTCAGGACAACATTCTTCATATTTAGTTGGTGTAGAGGCCAATCTAGGTTCACTGCAACAAATAATAGAACCTTCACTATATTGAGTTTCGCCACTGGAGCAAATGTTTCAGTGTAATCCACGCCATAAGTTTGAGTGAAACCTTTTACTACCAATCTTATTGTGTATCTCTCGAGCGTTCCATCAAAATTATACTTGACTGTGAACAAACATTTGCATCCTACCAACTTCTTTCCAACCGAAAGAGCTACTTTTAGCCATGTTTGATTCTTCTTAAGAGCATTCATTTCTTCAAAAACTGCTGCCTTCTATTCAGGAACCTGTAAAGCTGTTTGTATAGACTTTGGAATTTCCACATGATTAAGATGTGAGATAAAACAAGAAAAAGAAGGAGACAAGTTTTGAAGAGAGATAGAGTTAGACATAGGATATTTGATAGTGCATTTCCTAACTCCTTTTCTAAGAGCCACAGGTAAATATATATCAAACTTCAGAAGATCAATATTAGACTCAAGATTTAATGGAATAGGATCAAGAGAAATTGTACCTGGTCGTGGGCCTTTTTCTCGGCTATGCATAGGCATCACTAGCTGTATTGCTTTTGATAGGTGCTTCATAGAGTATGTTTGACCAAATTTCTTATCATATTTTGGAGTCTGTTGTGTGGCATCTAGGTTTTTAGTTATGACAGACTCATTATCCAAATTATTTGCATTTAAATTTGAATCATTGCCTTAACTATTTTCCTTTTCCAAATTGTTTTCCTCTTCTAAATTGTAGTTGAGATTCTAAAAATGATTTCCTACAAATTAAAAATTCACACTTAAAAAATCAAAATCAGCTATATTTACCACCGAATCTTCCGACTCCCCTTGACCAAATGTCTCCTCTAAAGAGGAGGAGAGAAAAACAGTGTTTTTTCATAAAAAAATGGTGTCCATGGTTACAAAATATTTTTTAAAATTGGATCAAAATATTTGTAGCCTTTTTGAGAGGCTGAACACCCTAAAAGGACACACTTTCTTGCTTTAGGATCAAGTTTTGTTTTATTTTTATCTTGATTGGAGACAAAAATAGTGCAACTGAACCTCTTCAAGGGTAAATCCAAAAAAAAGTCTAGGATCTAGGTTATGTTCATGAAACTTTTGCATAGGAGTTTCAAATTTTAGGATTTTAGAAGGAATACAATTAATTAAGAAAACAGCGTCACTCCAAAAAAATTTTGGCACATTATTTGAAAACAACAACGCTCTTGTGACGTTAAGTAAAAGTATATTTTTCCTTTCCGCTACACCATTTTGTTATGGTGTGTCAACACAAGAACTTTGTTGTAGAATCCCTTTTTTAGAAAAAAAAATGCTAAAACTTTGGAAAAATATTCCCTGCCATTATCACTCCTAAAAATTCATATATTTGCATTAAATTGATTTTGAACCATAAAGTGAAAATTTTTGAAAATATCAACAACTTCATGTTTTTCTTTCATAAAAAAATTCTAAGTGAGTCGTGTGTGATCATTAATGAAAGAAACAAACTATCTTTTGCCCAAAAAAGTGGGAATCTGTGATGAACCCCAAATATCACTATGGATGAGTTGAAATGACTTAGATGAAACGTAAGGTCGAGAGGGATAAGACGATTTGTGATGTTTTGCCAAAGCACATGCTTCACATTAAAATGAAGATGGATCTTTATTAATAAATAACTTAGGAAACAAATGTTTCAAATAGAAAAAATTGGGATGTCCCAAACGAAAATGCCATAACAAAACATCTTGATCACTAGACATAGACTCTAACTTATGATAAGAAATGTGGGTAGCCATACCTGAATGCAATCCATCTTCAAAGTAATACAACCCTCCACATTCCTTAGCACTGCCAATCATCGTCCCAAAGCCAGGTCCTAGAAAAAACACATAGAAGATGAGAAATTAGTTTGACAGTTAAGGTCACGGGTGAGTTTACTAATGGACAGCAAATTGCAAGACAATTTAGGAACATGAAGGACATTGTAAAGGATAATTTTGGCTGAAAATTTGACAATTCCATTGTCGAAAATGACAACAAATGTGCCAATTGCATTTTTTATTTTTTATTTCCTGCAGTGGGGTTATAAAAAGAAAAAAATTGGGAGCAATATGTTATATGATCAGTAGCCCTATAATATATGACCCAAGGACCAAAAGATTGATTTGAACAAACAAAAGAAGAAGAAATACCTTGCTGGGTTGAAGCACAAGAGGAGGAGTTAAGAGAAAATTTTAGAGAGTTAAAAAGCCTATATAAGTGTTGGAGTTAATCCTTAGTGAAAGGCACCGAGTTTGAATAAGCATTCTGCTCTTGAGAAGTTTCAGCTACAGCTGCAGTAGAATTGTTAAGAGAAAATTTTGGAGAGTTAAAAAGCATATACAAGTGTTGGAGTTGATCCTTGGTGAAAGGCACTGAGTCTAAAGAAGTAGTTTGCTCCTAAGAAGTTTTAGCCACAACTGCAGTAGCTTTCCCGTCCCCCTTCTTTTTGTTTTGAAGCTGCTTTCTATGGAGCTTCCAACACTTGTCCTTTGTATGGCACAACTTGTCATAAAAATCCCAAGAAAACGGTTTTTTCTTGTTACTACCACCATCAACACCCTAGGAAACTAGGACCATGTTGTCTCCATTTTGCGTCAAGTGGACAGGTTCGTTCATCACACATTTTCGGCCTTCCTCTTGGCGTAGGTAAAGGTAAAGGATGACGACCAAGAAGTTGGTTCTTAATTTCATCAAAAACCTTATTGACTCCAGTGAGAAACATGAAAACGTGATCATCTTCCTCTCTCTTTTTTTTTTTGCCCTTGCAAGATCGTTGGGGTTCTCCCATTTATCATCATAACATAAATCCAATTCTTGCCAAAGAGAGAGCATTTCATTGAAATAAGTTGTGACATCTCTATCGCTTTGTTTAGAGAGCCATAATTTATTTTTCAATTCAAAAATTTGGGAGGATTTCCCAAAATTTAGAGTATGTCTCTTTAACAGCATCCCCAATTTCTTTTGCATCCATGTACATGAACGAACGATGAATCAATTCTTCCATGGAATTTAGCAACCATACCGTAATTAGAGAATTCTCAGAATGCCAGCACTAAAATGTAGGGTCAGTTGTTGATGGTTTTGGCTCCTCTCCGGTCAAAAATTCAAGTTTTCCACTACCATCCAGGGCTAGTTTGACAGACTGAGCCCATTCTAAAAAATTCTGACCATTAAGCCTCACCATTGTAATATGCAAGGATGGTAGTGTAGTAACATTCAAACTGGCTGAAGCAGAGGTGACAACTGGCTGGTCGATTGGTGGACAGGATGTATTAGAGATTGTTGACATGATGTTGCAGGAAAAAAATGGAGTAAGGATTTAAAGGGAAAAAATAAATCCCAAAAATTGGAAAAATTTTGATTTAAAGGATGAGGAGAACAAAAAAAATCAAAACTTTATAATGAAGATATAGACTGCATAATGTAGAACAAAGAGTCGACAACCCTAGGGAAAAAGAAAAAACCCTAGTGCTCTGATACCATGTAGTTTTGAGGAATAAAATTATTTTCTGCTTATCATTAAAAGGTTACATAGTTTTAATATAAATACAATGTAGGAATCACCTAAAGAAGGAAACTACTAACTAGGAAACTATAAACTAGGGAACTAAATAAACTAATTTACAGCTGTATCTACTCACTAATTACAGAATATTTCCTTTCCTTTTATATCTAAACCAACAATTATATATTTTAGTAAGCACCATAAAGAAAAATTAAATTAAACATGCTAAAGTTATATGGTTGCTGATTGTTTTGAAAACTGCAAAGCAGTAAATTGATGCACAGATATGAAATGATGCAGCGTGTATGAGTGTAGAAAGGTATTCTTGCAATTCATTTACTCATTCAACTTCATTGAGAACTAAAAGTAGACATAATGTTTGAGATGCATGCTTGTATTAAGTTGATAACTCTCCACTGTTGCTTCTTTTGTAATACAGTTGAAAATATTCTCATACCCAAATGACGCATTAGACCATCCTATTTCAAAAGAAAATGTAGTGCCACAGATACAAAAACCAAACGATGATTTCAAGAATTGACTAGGTGGAAATCATAACAAGAATAAAACTATAGATAAAATATGCATGCATGCAACAGGACATCAGGGCAAACAAGGTCAAGAAATAGTAAACTCCTCACATTGTCGAAAAATATGGAGCGAGTATGAGCTTCAATTTTAAGGAGTGGTATAAATTATAAAATTATCTTATTAAAGGTCTCTCAAATAAGGACTTGAAGAGTTACAGTCACTTCAATTTTAAAAAATAAATCACAATTCATTAAAAGCTATAAACATATGCTTATTATTACAGTCCATAAACCAAGTATGACTAACACCTATAGAAGGGAAAGTTTTTTACAAATCAAGTAAATGAATATGCTACACATTCTCAACATCCCTCCAGTTGTCCAAAGCCTCATTCTTTTTCTGCTTCTGGTCGTTCCTATTTTGGGAACTAGTAAATTGGGAAACAGTTATTATTGATCTTCTTCTTCTTCTCCTCCTCCTCCTCTTTCGAGACTGAA
This sequence comes from Erythroxylum orinocense, assembly GCA_025531955.1. Classification (NCBI taxonomy): domain Eukaryota; kingdom Viridiplantae; phylum Streptophyta; class Magnoliopsida; order Malpighiales; family Erythroxylaceae; genus Erythroxylum; species Erythroxylum orinocense. The sequence goes on from JANZLX010000212.1 coordinate 4,496,537, forward strand.
ACAAAAATAAAGATGTGAACTTCATAGAAGTAAAGATTTCGTTTATTTAGGACACAGATTTAGTGTAAAAACATCTTATTTATCTTATACCTGCGGAACAGATGGATATCCCTGAACTTGTTTGTCACTAACCTAAAAGAGTAAAATAGGATTACAATGGAGTTTAATATTAGCACAGGCCTGTAAACAACAAAATTCCATCTATAAGAAGCAAAGGAATAAGTAATCATTTATGAAAACTCTCCTTATAACACTCTATAATGGGCTATTATTGGAGGGATCAACTTGTCAATAAAACCTAAAAAACAATCATAAGATTAAAAACTACTCGTAACTACTGCTGCAACTAATGAATAAGAGAAACCAACTTTTGATAAGAAGGTATATGGTAAGTATAGATAGGAAAAGACAAAAGCATGAAAAAGTTGGGAAGAACATACAATGGTGGCTAGGAGCATGTTAGAAGCCGTGAGAACTTACAATGGTCAAGAGCTGAAACATAAGTAAAGATGTGAACTTTATAGGGAGGTAGAGGTGGTAGTTGGGAAGACGGAGAAAGATAAGACCATTCTCATCTTTCGTAACATCATCAACACTACAAAAGAAGCATAATATAATTGAAAGATAATTAATTATGAGATAAGAAATGAAATATCTTATATTTATGGTCGAATAAAGAGACGAGGTATGTGAGAAAGATTGTAATTCTAGATTTATTGTAGAGCATGACACTCCTGTATATCCAGTTGTTGGAGCCTGGTGATGATTAGAGACACTAGATGATGCGGCAATGTCTTCAAAATTGGGCATCTGGTCATTTGGAGATCTTAAGGACGTGGCATAATTGTATTTTTCTCCATCAACCACTCATTAATATCATCCCACTCTTCCCATTCTATAAACCAATAAAATATAAGTGTTTTCAGTTTTGGGAATGAGAACAGCGAAGTTGGTTCCTCTTCAATTCCCATAAATTCAACACCCACTTTTTTAACTCTCATATTCAACAAGTATAGCTCTTTAAGGCATGATAATTCTTCACAATTTTCACAAATATTAATCCTAAGAACCCTTAGCAGATTCAACTTCATCATCCAACTTGAAAACTATCAAATATTTAGTCCTCAAAGTTAGGAGTTAGTTTCCTATTTTGTAGATATTAGAAAATCAGTCTTTATTGTCTTTATTGTGTTACTATTTTATAGGTGATAGTTTCCTTATTTAGTTATGTAGAAGTGTGTATATATATCATGTATCAATTCTAATTTCAAATAAAGAAGATTAATTCATTCAGAATCTTCATGGTATTAGAGCCTAGGAAAACCTAGTTGTCATCCTCACATTTAGACATCCTTCTCATCCCGGAATTCTCAGTTTTTTTTCTCGAAAATCTAAATTTTTTTCTCTCTCTTCCTCTTTGAAAAACAAATCTGAAATGGCAAATGAAGTAGCCAATTCCGTCTCTGAGACATCTTCTCCTTCCAACCTAAATCCAGTCCAATCCAGTTTTAGAAATTATGGAACATTTGAGAATCTATCTCTTCTAATCACAAGTCATAAACTCAATGGATAGAACTATCTTCAGGGATCCCAATATGTCTGGATGTTCATCTGTGGTAGAGGAAAAGAAGATTACCTGACTGGAGAAGTTCCAATTCCTGAGAAAACTGATTTAAACTACAAGAAGTGAAAGGCAGAAAATCATCAAATCATGTAATGGCTCATAAACTCCATGAATGTGGATATTGGTGAAAATTTTCTCCTATATGAAACGACTCAAGAAATATGGGAGGCAGTGAGAGAAACCTACTCTAGTTCTGAAAATACTTCAGAACTCTTCGCGGTGGAGACGATTCTTCATGATCTTCGTCAAGGAGAATTAACGGTAACGTAGTATTTTAATATTCTAATTCGTCATTGGCAACAATTAGATATGTGTGAGTTTTATAAGTGGAAGTTTCCGGAGAACAATGGATTATATCGTAAGATAGTAGAGCAAAAAAGAATTTTTAAATTTCTGCTTGGTCTGAATAAAAGTTTAGATGATGTTAGAGGAAGAATAATGGGAACAAAACCTCTTACAAGTCTTCGAGAGGTGTTTTTAGAAGTTTTTCGGGAAGAAAGTAGGAAGAAGATATTGCTAGGAAATCAACTGCTACCTCCAAACCTAGATTGGTATGAGTTTGTTACTCGTAGTTCACGATCTTTAGCACCAATAGGTAATCGCCAGCCAAGAAAGGGGTGGCCTTGGTGTGACCATTGCTCTCAACCAGATCATACAAGGAATACATGTTATAAAGTACATGGAAAACCAACGGACTGGAAGCCAAAAAGATCAGCCTAAGATAGCCGTGCAAACTTAGCCAATGTCACTGGGGAATAATAGTGCACAATCGAATCCAGTCCCTTCACCAAGGAGCAACTAGACATGCTAAAATTGTTGCTGAACAACATTTTGACAAAGCACCCTACTGTTGAACCAGCAACAAGTTTACATGCTAAGTCAGGTAAATTACAATCAAAACAGTGGATCATTGACTCAGGAGCATTAGATCATATGATAGGAGATGGGACACTTTTCTTTGACTGTCAACCATGTCACCTTAATCTCACGGTGAAGATTGCTGATGGCATTTTATGTAAAGTTTTCGGGACCGGATCAATTCAAATATCACTTGGAATCATTCTTAAATATGTGCTTTATGTTCCTAATCTTGATTGTAATATGATTTCCATCAGTAAATTGACTCGTGATATCCATTGGTTAACAACATTCTTTCCAAATATGTGTGTTTTTCAAGAATTGAGTTAAAAAAGGCAAATTGGTAGTGCTGATATGTGTCATGGACTATACCTCCTCAAGCCACCTGGATTTAGACAGGCCCTAGTAGTTGCTACAAGTCTATCTGCTCCTTTTTTAAGTCAATCTACTGTTAATAAAGACAGTGAGATCATGATGTGGCACTATCGGTTAGGAAATCCTAATTTCTTATGTCTTGGAAAGTTATTTCCCCATTTGTTTATCAATAAATAAAAATTTTCAAGTGTGAGATATGTCAACTTGCAAAGCATACTAGATCTATCTATCCAGGGATTTCTTACCAACCATCAAAACCTTTTTTCTTTGTTCATAATGATATTTAGGGACCTTCACGAGTCAAAAACATTAACGGAGAACGGTGGTTTGTGATTTTTGTTGATGACCATACAAGACTTACTTGGGTATTTCTTATGAAAGAAAAATATGAGGTTGATAGAATATTCCAAGCTTTCAATACCATGGTTCAAACTCAATTTGGTTCCAAAATCTAAATACTAAAGTCTAATATTGCTAGGGAGTATTTCCATTATGTCCTAGGAGAATATCTATCTAAGCAAGGGATAGTCCAAGTAAGTTCATATGCCAATACTCCGTAACAAAATGGAGTCGCGGAGAGGAAAAATAGACATTTGTTAGAAGTAGCCCACTCCATTATGCTCTCCACTAATGTACTAAAATACATATAGGGGGAAGCCATCCTTACTTTGACATGTCTCATTAATAGGCTACCATCTCGAGTTATTCAATTTCAAACACCTTGTTAAGTCCTTATTAATCTCTTTCCTCATGCTCAGTTTCTATTATTCTATCTGCCTCCAAAGGTATTTGGATGCTTAGCCTTTGTTCATGTCTATCCATACAATAGATGCAAACTTGATCCACGATCCACAAAGTGTGTCTTTATTGGTTACTCCACAAACAAAAGGGGTATAAATGTTTTTGTCCCACTACTCGGAGAATGTTTGAAACCATGGACGTTACATTCTTTAAAAACATTTCTTTTTTTTTCTAATACTAAAATTCAGGGGGAGACCATAATAGAATTTCAATCTTGGAGTTAGGATTTCTTGCTTGAACAAAATTCCTCGCTTGCTCTAAGTCATTAGCCACCAAACTCTAAATCTATTCCAAATCAACCTATGTTTCCAAGCCAACCTACATTTGAACATCCCTCCTTGAATCCAACTTGTGAGTCGATTTCTTCTGTACCTAATTTGTCATCTTCACCAATGTGTCCTAATAAACCTGCGCCTCAATCAGCAATTAAGGAACTACAGATTTACTCAAGAAAGCAGAGGCAAATTTATAAGGAGGTTGAGTTCATGCCACATTTCTCACTTGTCTAAGATTCTGAATCAAATCCAACAATTGTAGAAGCTCACACAGGAGGAAGAATGAGCAAGAGCAGGAGGAGATTCAATTAGAAGAAGATTTGGAGCTGCCCATTGCCCTAAGGAAAGGTACTCAGACATGTACTCAACATCCAATTAAAAATTTTATTTCCTATGGGAATTTGTCAGGGACTTATCGAGCATTTCTCTCAAGACTGGATGAAGTTCGAACTCCAGCTAATATTCAAGAGGCCCTTGGTCATCCAGGTTAGAAACAAGCAATTCAAGAGGAGATTAGTGCTTTGCAAAGAAATGGTACATGGTCTATTACAGATCTTCCATCAGGAAAGAAAGCAATAAGCTGCAAATGGGTATTCACTATGAAGCACAATGCAGATGGAAGCATTGAAAGGCTTAAGGCGCAGTTTCACCTAATACTATGGAATTGATTATTAAGAGACGTTTGCTCCAGTTGCGAAATTTAATACTATTCAGATACTTCTATCCTTGGCTGCAAACTTAGACTGGTCACTTCATCAATTGGATATCAGGAATGCATTTCTAAATGGGAATCTTGAAGAGGAGGTCTACATGGAGATTCCATTTGGGATCCAGAAGAATCATTGCAGCAGAAATGTGTGTAAACTGTTGAAGTCTTTATTTAGGTTGAAGCAATGTCCAAGAGCATGGTTTGGACGACTCTCAAAGTTAGTAAAAGGACATGGTTTAACCTAATGTCAAGCTAATCACATATCGTTTATGAAGCGTTCCTCAGTAAATAAGTTGGTTGTACTTATTGTCTATGTGAATGACATCATTCTAACTAGGAATGATGTAGAAGAGATAGCAAGGATCAAACAAGCATTGGTTGAAGATTTTGAAGTCAAAGATCTTGGTCCTCTTCGGTACTTTCTAGGAATGGAAGTGGCTCGATCAAGTAAAGGTATATTTGTTTCACAATGCAAATATACCTTAGACTTACTAAAGTAAATTGGTATGCTTGGCTGTAAGCTAGCAATCACTCCAATGGATTCCATGAACAAGCTCGAGCGTGAAGAAGGAGTCCCAGTAGATAAAAGGAGATACCAACATCTGGTAGAGAAACTCATCTATCTTTCCCATACTCGACCAGACATTGGTTTTACAGTGAGCACAATTAGTCAGTTCATGAACAATCTGATGGAAGAATACATGGAGGCAGTATACTAGATTCTCAGGTATCTAAATAGGACTCCTAGAAAGGTGTTCCTATTTAAAAAAACTGACTACTGAGATGTAATGTTGTACTCTGACGCAGACTGGGCAGGGAGTCAGATATATAGCAGGTCAACTACAGGTTATTGTTCCTTTGTATAAGGAAATCTTGTGACTTGGTGAAGTAAAAAATAGTCTGTCGTCTCTAGGAGCAGTGCTGAATCAAAGCTAAGAACACTTGCAGTTACAATTTATGAAGGGATATGGATCAGGCGAGTAATGGCAGAATTGGGTATAGAATTTGCAAAGACTATGAAGCTCAAGTGTGATAATCAAGTGGCCATCAGTATTGCAAAGGATCCAATTCATTATGATCAAACAAAGCATGTTACGATTGATAGACATTCCATTGGCAACTTCCCCCATGGAGGCAATTCTTCACAATTTTCACAAATATTAATCCTAAGCACCCTTAGCAAATTCAACTTCATCATCCAACTTGAAAACAATGGCTTCCTGAAATAACTTAATTATCTATAAATCCGCAGATTATCCAAAATAAACTTTTCGGCACGAATAAATTAACAATCTCAATCGCAAAACACCAGAAAATAAAACACCGACGTTTGGTAACGCAGTTCGGCCAACTTGCTTACGTCTGCAGGGCCCTCACCCAGATTAATTTCTTCCACTGTAGTTCACAAAAATTACAATAGATTGATCTACACCAAAAGACCCAA
>JANZLX010000212.1:4608066-4622685 GCA_025531955.1 Erythroxylum orinocense
GAAACACAAAGATACTCGAAGACTTGGCAGATTAGTTTGAGTTTAAATTGCTCCGAAATTAATGAGTTAGGCTCTGAATTTAACTAAATTTTAATTTTTTAATAAAAAATTAAGCTTTGGATTGGTCTTGAATTGTTCAGAGTTAATTTATCCTTAAATTTAACAATTATATTTAAAACGACACTATTTTGAATAAAACAATATTATTTTATATTTATTAAAAGTAACAAAATTTTCAAGCCAAATTAAGCTTTAGACTATTAGGGCCGATTAAACTTAACTCAATTTTGGTTGCCTCATACTTGATTGGGCCATTACCATTTTTATATACTTGTTCATAATAAAAAATGAAAAAAAAGTTTTGAAATATATTAAACTATTAATACAATAATAACACTAAGTAGAAATCTCACTAGGACAAAAATTTAGAAAAATTAAATAATATATAATCTTATTCTCTAATTAATAAAGTGGTTAATTTTAATAAATTAAACTGTTAATAAATTAATAAATAAAAGTTTGGGGAGATCTAAAACATGTAACATGGCACATGTAAATCATGAAGTGGGGGCGACTCGGTGCCGACTGCCGACCATCCTCGTCGCGTGCGGTGCGAGGATGGTGTCTGTAGGCGGTGGTAATACACGTGGGTGCTCGCTTATCATTCGCGTCACTATTACCAAAAATATCTTCTTTTTGTTTTTAATTAAAAATATCTTCTTCTTTTACCATAATTTTGACGTCTTTCCTAGTCATGTTTGCCAAACGATGTCTAGACTTTCCATTCACAAGTTAGAAACATCCCTTTACTCAAGTCAAATTCGTTGTCTCAGAAGGAAAAAGAAACTGGGTATGCTTATTCTGAAAGTCTACACATCAGTTTGGCAAACGTGATTATAAAAAGTGTGACTTTTTAATTTTTATGCATTTTCTAACATCACATCATAGTTAAGTCTACAAAATATAGCGGGAAGCTATGATTTGGATTCTGAACTTTTATGGGCATCCTCTAGCAGCCTTTTTCTCAACAGTCAAAATGATGGTTTGAAACGCATGGAATCAGCTAGTTGCTGATAATGGCAACTTGTTGAAGCTGACAAGTTGATACTTTAAAGAACGTACTTCGTATGAACAATCACAAGTTGAGAAGAGAGTCGTATCACTTTTGGCGAAGGAATTGTTAAACAAGTTATTACTCTGTTCATCCAATTGTCACAAAGATACATTTGCTTTTGATTATTTTCATCAAACAAGTAAATATATTTAATTTCAAATCAATTTAAAGCTTGATAAAGTTCAAGCATCAGAACTTATTTTGTCTTTCCTGCCAAGAGAAATAAAAAAACTTGAATGTTATATGCATTTGGTAGCAACTTAGGACGTTCGTGTACTTATTTACAGGAGCTAGGACCAAATCTTCCTGACAAACTGACAAATACAAGTCTCCATCTAGGAGACTACGACACATTGAGCAAGAAAGGCTTAGGAGAAATTAAACGGTAAGTGGTTAGGAATGAAATGTCAGTAAAATCACCAGCAACAGATGCGACTATTCGGATGTTGCATACGTGTACGGAAGCAACTGGAGATACCACGCATTTAGATAAGAAAACGAGCCAGAAAAATCCTAAACCGAGTCGACAGGCAACTGGTTCTGTATGAACATCCAACTATTTTAATTTCTGTGGATTTTTTATTACGGAAACTCTTCTATAAGTAGTACGAAAGCAATACAAGTTCTCTACATAGTTGGCAAGCGGCTGTTTTGTTGCTGTTGTTCGTGGGCTGTGGGGGCCGTGGTGGCTGTAATGGTGGTCATCTCTCTTCTGCTTCTCTGGATTTAAACCACAGTCTGATCAGACATGGCCACCTACTTTGTCCTCTTACAGCTACTCTTTCTGGTCCTCACTCTTTCAGGTTTTTCTTGCTTCCTCCTCATACCCCTTTCACTTCTCTGTTTGGCTATCTGGAAAATGTAGAGAAAGATGACATCTTTGTGTATCAGCTCTGTTTTCTTCTTTCCATGTTGTTGATTGATCCAAGTATATGACTTCTAGTGCCCACACCATTGATTGAGGTCAATTCTCTTTCAACGGAAGCATGGAAAGAACTGGACTTGGAAGTCTGATTCTGAACTTCTGGATTGAGATTTAGATGAATTGCAGTGAATTAAAAAAGATCCTTTTAGTGGATTTCTTAACATTTTTGCGCCATATAAAGGTGGTGATATGCATTCTATTCTTTCATTCCAAGCACACGAAGTTTTGACTTGAATATCTGGATATTTTCTCTATTAGATACAAAAGTTTTCTTCCTTTATTGTTAGAATTTGTGAACAAATATTCTGCTTTCGTCAAGTAATCCTTTTTCTCGTGTTAGTTCATCTTCTGTGTTGTTCTCGTGGTTTTGTTACCAAACATTTAGCTCTGTTTTCCACTGTTTTCAGATTCAACTGTCCAAATCCAAGGCCTTGGAGTTGGAATTAACTATGGCCAGATCGCTAACAATCTCCCATCACCACGCCGTGTCTCCTCTCTCCTTCAGTCCCTCAACATCAGCAGAGTAAAGCTCTATGACGCTGACCCAAATGTGCTGCTCGCGTTTTCCAATACCAACGTAGATTTCATCATCGGACTTGGAAGTGAGTCCCTGCAGACTATGACAGACCCCAATAAAGCTCAGAGTTGGATACAACAATATGTTCAAACCCACCTTCCTCAGACGAAAATTACCAGCATCATCGTAGGAAATGAGATCTTTAAGTCCAATGACGCACAGTTGATGTCTAATCTCCTTCCAGCTATGCAAACGGTTTACAATACTCTAGTAAACCTTGGGCTAGATAAGCAGGTTACTGTCACAGCAGCACATTCTCTGGACATCTTAGCCAATTCCTACCCTCCTTCCTCAGGGACTTTCAAACAGGATCTTGTTGAGTATATCCAACCAATATTGAATTTTCACTCCCAAACCAAGTCTCCTTTCCTCATTAATGCGTATCCTTATTTTGCCTACAAGAGCAACCCCAGTCAAGTGCCATTAGACTATGTACTTTTCCAGGCAAATCAATCAATGACAGATCCTAATACCAATTTGCAGTATGATAACATGCTGTATGCTCAAATTGATGCTGTGTATTCTGCAATTAAAGCCATGGGGCATACCGACATTGAAGTCCGAATTTCAGAGACTGGGTGGCCCTCCAAGGGTGATGCAGATGAAGCTGGAGCAACGCCAGAAAATGCAGGCCTCTACAATGGTAATCTGCTGAAGAGAATACAGCAGAAACAAGGAACTCCAGCCAAACCATCAGTTCCAGTTGACGTACACGTTTTTGCACTTTTTAACGAGGATTTAAAGTCTGGTCCAACTTCAGAAAGGAACTATGGTTTATTCTATCCTGATGGTACTCCAGTTTACAACGTTGGGCAGCTGAAGCAGGGGCAACTGCAGCAGGGCAATCTTCCAGAGTTGGTATATTCTTCAGCCTCACGGTGCAAGGTAAGTCACATTTTGTCTCTTCCATAAATTCTACTTAAAAACTCTTGCATTACTAACAGCGAATAATGTTTCAGGGATTTTCTTTCCTTATCATGGTTATCTTTGTTATGGTGAACTTAATCTGGGCTTAGTAGCCACCAACTAATTCATGGGACCAAGGATGGAGACATCAAAACAAACAACTCACCCATTGATCATCGCCCAAGAACAGGACCTTTAGGTGAGAAATTTATTGCCTCATTCTTGCGGAAATATCTCTACATTGGTTTCATTTCTTTACGAGATTGTGTTTTGCATGTCCTCTCTATGTTACTAGCTTGTACTCTAGAATTTTGTGGCTAAAGAGTCTGGCTGCTGCATTGAATTTGAAGTCTAAATTAGGTGGCTACAGTCTCTAATTTTTGTCTCTCTTTAATGTAAAAGATAGCAGCAATGGGTCTCCGTCTCCACTTGCAATCGTGCGTGTGAATCTTTCTTTGAGCAAAATTCTTGCTATCTTCATTCACACAAAAGTCCAAACTTGTTTCTGTCAGTTGAGGAAATCATTAGTGTCAACCCTTCCACACCAAGCTCTTAGAAAAGGTTCCTGATTTTTCCTGACCCTTCCAAAGGTTGATTCCTCATCGCTCTTGTCTTTGATTGTAAGCTCCATCTGTAAAGGCGGTATTCTCTCTGTCTGTACCGATTATCGCAAACCAAAAAGCGAATTTCCAATACCGGCCTTTTTTGGACTGATCCCATGTCTATTTGAAGTAGAACATCAACAGGATTAACATCGGTGTCTTGTAAGGGATCGAAGAACAAATCATGGAACTCCATAATAAAATATCTTAAAATATGGTAATAGCTTCATCATTTCCAAGCATCCAAGTTGCCGCCTTTGCTGGACTTTTGTGATGCTGGTAGGCGAAAGGAAATTGGGATTTGTTTCTTTAAGCATAAAGTAGTTGCTGCTTGTCAACTTGCCTGCATACATATTAGGTAATTCTTGCATCAGCAACGGCCCCATAAATCGAGGGGAGGATAAGATTGAAACCTACCCGATTCCACTTGACCATTCCCCACACAGGCAACTGCCTTTCATAGTCCATTTTTTATTTTATTTTAGACGTCATTAATGCATCACGGTTCCAGTCTTGGATTTGATGGTGGAAACATACGGTTGCTAAACAAATCTGTGTTGCAGGACGGCGATGATGGCGGGTGGGAGTTTCGTTTCTAAAGAACATACCGGAGACACGGTCATTTCTTCAGGAAAAAATGTAGCATTTTTTGTAGTTTTCATATCTAGGACAGCAAGAGACGTTAGTTCCCAATACACTATGTAAGCTTGAGATTAGGAATTTATCTATGGATGGTTGTACACTAGTCTGCCCTAAACATAGTCCGAGATAAAGTAAAAAGAAGGTTCTAAACTCTAATATGTAAATTTTAAAAAATATTTTTTCATTTGCAATAAATTATTAAAAATAATAACATTAACAACAGTAGTTTTATAACTGTGTGTTTAATGAATTTTTAGAAAGTTAATAAATATTTTTTTATCACAAAAGTATTTTTTAAAAATAAAAAGTATTTTTAATAGATATAACTTTTTTGTAAGTTAAAATACAGTTTTTTAAGAAACTCAAATTTGGAGCTTAAAAAAACGCTTTTTCAAATAGATTTTTATCAATTAAAGGACCTATGTTTTAGTCCATTTTATCTTTATGTTTTACACATAATTTTCATAATATCTATAAACTCATCTTCTTGTTTATTACGTATTTAATTATTTACTCAACTTGAATATTTATTTTGAGATTTATACAATATTATATTTTTATTTATATTTCACATGATTCAAAATTATATAATAATTAATATATTGTGCTTTACATATTGTTTAATATACTTTACATAATATTTATAGGCATAAATACTTTTATTATAAAAAAATATAGTTAAAATTAAAAGTACTTTTTATATTTATATTACCAAGTAATTTATCATACGAAGCTTTAAAAAAAATTCTTTTTTAAATGACAATCAAATAGTTAACTGATTTTTTTAAAAAATTATTCTAAAAAAGGCTCTATAGAAAGAAAAAATTTTATTAAAAAAAACTCTACTGATATAAATCCAACCAAACAGAGGCTAAGTTTAATGCATCATTTAGAGAGAGCACATGGCTGCGACTAACTAGTTTCTAACAAGAGTTCGCTGGTTTTGAGATCTGAAACATTATAAATCCCATTAAAATAGTATGTTTCCACTGAATCATCATTTCAAGCTGAACCTGTCCGATTAATCAACACTATAATACTCCCCTAACAAAGAAAATGGAGAAGTAGGAGTCATAATAATCAACACTCTTGTAGTTGCTATCATTAGTACAATGGAACTTCTCCTCGCATTACTTACAACAAGCTTGAATTAACACACCTGAATATTCACATTCATCACACTCAACAACAGCAGCAGCACCAGCCTACTGATACGCAAAGTCCAGAAAGGTACAAAAGTAGGCAGCTCTATCTCTAATTAATAGAGAGACTGACATTCTTCACTACTCAAATGTATATTTTTACTAGAAAAAACAAAGAATGAACAAATCAACCAAGACCATGATGAGATTCCTAAAATGAATTACAAAAAAAAAGAAAAGAATTTCATATCAATCATATGTCACGAGAAACGGGATAATTGTTGACATGAATTCATCATAACCAAATGTTGCTGTGCCAGTATAACGTGAATCCTTCTCCTTAAACTTTTCGGTTAATCCCTGAAATCAGAGTAGTTCAAAAGCCAGATAAGAACCCATATCCTGAAGGACTAAAATCTAAATTTAGAACATCTTTCAAAATTAAACTTAAATTCATCAAAAGGCAAGCAATGCATTGAAAGCTAACTCAGAAATATAAGATGCTTATACTTCAAATTCTAAATAAATCATCAAATAAAAGTCACTCCTGAAATTTGATGTCTCACCTTCAAAATCATCCCTATTCTGCAAAATCCATGAAAAAACAGAAACAAAACAAAAGACCATCAGATCTCAACTCTGTTAAAACTTGTACATGCAGGAATTTCTTTGGAAGAGATACTTACTCAACGAAACTGTCAAAATTGAGTTCAATTTTTCTCCCAGATCCATCATCGTACTTGGATATCAGAACCTTAAAAACAGCAGGTGGAACTGCATATCCAAGACCGTAAAGAGCATCCCTGAGTTCAAATAAATCAATTTTCCCACTCCTATCTCTATCATATCTCTCAAATACGCCCTGCAGGTAGAATTTAGAAAACATCAATTTGATGACTAACAGAGCACAACGGCGTATCATGTAAGAACAAGGTCTTTTGGAAGCTTTAACAATGCCAATATTCAGATTGCAACAAAAAGACAGTGAGAGTTCTTCAAACAGACTATTATAGATTTTACGTTAGAACTTAACATGCAAAATAATCAATCCACTTATAGTTTTTGGTTTCAGGTTTTAGATGATAAAGCAATCAAGAGCTTAAAGTGGCTTAAAACACAATAAAGATGCTGATCAACCACCGGAAATTTGTGCAATTGGATTGGATGTTCATCTCCAGAATAAAAGGACTGCAGTTCTAAATTTTACGAGCCACTCATGCTACGTAGAGCAAGAATGGTAGAAAGGTATATTGTAACAAGTTAGCTACATCATAAGTAAAAGATTATATCCCTAGAATACTTGCTAAAAGAAAACATCATCTTGCATTTCTGCATCTCCAAAGTGAGTAAAATTCTATTACTTAAACTCTTGCTATTTTTAGTCTATTATTAACTTCTCCTTTGGCAAGCTTAACTGTCAAACAGAAGTTCAGAGCACGGTTATTTCCACATAATGGGAACTGGAAATATGCTAAAGGGGAAGGAGATGAGTGTACTCACACGCCATTGACCAAGATAACTCCATAAAGCAGCAAACTCGTTGGGCCCTGCATTAACAGCAAATACATTAGTGACAGCAATAAAGTAACAGAAAGGAAAGGAATCAGAAAAAAGTGTAAAGCCGCCATTCAGGTTCAAACTGGAACTTGTCAAAGAGAGGAAAATACGAAGCTCAAATTCATTCATTGGCATGTGCAACTGATACAAAGCACCTTTCAATTCAAAGATGTAGACTCAAGTTTTGAGATTATGTCTGTCCTCCCACGAATTCAAAGTTCAAACAACGACTTATGAATCATCAACAGAATCCTCCAAACATATGACAAAACAATAAAACATAAACAAGTTCCTTTTCGAAACATGTCGATCTAGTCCATATCTTGCTAAACAAACAGAATCACGAATTCAACTAGAAAATTCACTCGGTGCATAAAACTCAGCAACATTTCACAAGAAACCATGTAACACATGTAAATAAATTCTAAATTGAGCTCGCACGAACTGAAGCAGAAGCAGCAATTCAAGACTTTGAATATTTTTATTTCACAAGAGATAACGCAATCAAAACTTCAAAAAGCAAGCTTCAAATCCTTGTCTAATCATAACCTTTGCAATGGGAAAAGTAACGAGGAAGCCGTTCAAACTCACCAATTCGTAAAGAATCGTGCGGATTCTTAAAGAGAAACATCAGTAACCTAATAGTCCTTGTATTGAACTTCTGATACCCAGACGAGAGAGCCTGCTGCAACTCATTCTCGTCAATAAAACCGCTTCTGTCCCTATCAACCATCTGAAAGCTCCTAATCACTTCGGAGTTTGTCCCTGGTGGAAAACCAGAGTACCCATATGAAGAACTGCTCTGCCCATGACCATAAGCCCCCAAATGAGGCGGTTGCTGCTGCCAATGGTTATCTGGCCGAGTAGAATTATATGTGTGCTGCGCCTCATAGGACTCAGTGAGCGATGGTGCAGAAGGTGCATAGGATTGATGAGACGAGTATGGTCTCGTATAGGAGGAAGACATGGATAATCAAGCTTGAAAAGAATAACAAAACTTTCTCTTGTTGAATGTGAGTTGCTACGTCTGGGAACCTCAACAACAGAGTTTATCTAAAGCAGCAAAACTTTCGAGATACGAACTGGGAAATAGAAAAGATTGTTTCTTTTGTCTGGTGTTTTGAGGAATGGAGACCCGGGATTATGGTATATGAAGAAGAAGATTGCGTGGGTTTGGGGGCCGTCTGGAAGTATCGCGTGATAGTTCACGTTGAAAAGGTCCAACATTGTTACCTTTCTTTCGCTTTACGCCAATGTAACCGTTGTTACTTACGTTGGAGAACAACATTCATTTGTGTAATGCTGGAGATCAAGCAACAGTGTTCATTGACGTATCAAGCTTGGCTGCTTTGTCTTGCAGTGAAGGTGGTCAAAACACGCTCAACTTTTTTCTTTGAGAGCAATGGCTCTTAAAATATATTAAGCTTCACAATGGGCTCAGGCCCATGCCCTCAAATCCTCTATCCTTCTTACTGTCCCACGTAAATATATGGCTCAAATGCAATGAATATAGAGTAGGTATAAAGTAAGAGTAAAGAAGATCACGTCCCTAGGCCCAGACCTTATTAGACTTAGAATTCAAGCCTTTTGGTAAGCCTGATATATAGACCATTTGATAAAGAAAAAAATATTAGTAAAAAAAAGACACCACACATGATAAATAATTAAATGTGAAACCAAATAATCATTTAAATCCATATTTTAGGGTATGTTTGATTGGACTTAAAATTTTTAATGAAATAGAATAGTTTATAATATAATTGATATGATATCATAAAATTGTGATTTGAGAAAAATAGATGAGTTTATAATATAATACAATGAAATGTTATTTGAAAGGAGGATTTATAATATAATATATTGAAAAGTTATTTATTATTTTACATTTCGTTATAAATTCTCCAAATTAGAGATTCCTCATTTTTATTGTTTCAGATGAAATGAGATATAATATAAAACTTTTTTTTCCTATGTCGTTCAATTCCATTTTATTATAAATCATCACCTCAAACGATAAAATAATATTCAATTTTATTAATAGATCCCTCAATTAAATGAGTTTAAATCTTTGGTCCAGTTTTACTCTGTCTTATTCTGTCTCATGAAATCTCAGCTATTTATTTTTCGAGCTCCATACGAACCTCACATAAATAAATAACTAAGATTTATTGAACACAATAAGACACTATAATATTGGACAGAAGATCTGAACTCCAATTAAACATAGTTCTAAATTGGGGCCCAACTCAAAGAAACCGGGTCAGTGGAGAGGCCATTGTGCAATTCTAATTTTTAAAATAATTTTCAGGTCCAAGAGATAAACCCACCCGATGAAACAGAATTTGAGCTTCGAGTTTGAACCGGGCCGGACCGAATTCAGGCTTAATTGCTACCCCACCGTTCAATAATGGCGGGAAATTCTAGTCACTAGTCGGTGGTGGTGTGCTTGGAAGAGTTGAAGAGGGGTAGAGACAGACGGGGGCTTTAGGGTAGGTTGTTGCGTCGGGATGACGGAAAGAGAGAAAGTGGTGGCGGAGGCGGAGGAGCTTCCCAAGGCGATTGTACGGCGGGTGGTGAAAGACTCCCTGTCCCAGTTCTCCGGCGACGCGGACATCCACGTCCACAAAGACGCACTTCTGGCTTTCTCCGAATCCGCTCGTATCTTCATCCACTACCTTTCCGCCACGTAGTCATTCTCTTTAATTTCTCTGATTTAGGGTTTCTCTGAGTCGATTTCTGATTTGGATTTATGATTTAGGGCTAATGATATATGCAAGGAATCGAAGAGGCAAACCATCAACGCTGATGACGTCATAAAAGCTATTGAAGAAATCGAATTTCCCGAGTTTATTGCCCCTCTCAAGGCTTCTCTTTCTGGTCTCTCTCTATTTCCTCCGTCATCTTGACCCTATTGTATTTACACCCTGTAACATCTCTTAAGCTATGCATAGAAGTATTTGAGTCCAACATTTTTCGGAATGTTCAATCAGGCTTATTTGAACAAATCAATCTATGTTCTTTTGGTAAAGTCAATCATTTTTATCCTTTTGTGGAACTTGAGGTTGATTACCACCTGATAGTGTTCTTTAATGTTATTGTATGACTATGGAAATTCAATCTTCAATGCTTAAGAACATAAGAAAATAATAGTATATTGGCTCACCACTTCTGTGACAAGATATTCTTATGTTTCGTACTGTGATCGAATCTTGCCCTGTGATGACAATAACACCTCCTAGCAACAGTTGCTTTTCATAGCCAAATGTGTCCATGCTTACTGAATCTCATCCTATTGGGATTATGTTGGCAGATTACACTGTTTTTAAAGTATTTTAGTTATTTCTTGCCTCTTTTTTTCCCCAGTGTTTGTTGTTTGAGGACGCGAGGGGTGGTGGTTTTACAGGTTTCAGGCAAGGGAATGGTTACTTATCGGAATTGTCACAGGATCTTATTGGATTGACTTGTTATCTGATGACAACAGTTGTGATTCAGAAACAAGATGAAAGCTTAGTTAGGAGAGGATCTCCTAGTGCTAGTGCATTTTTTTGACGATTATGAAATGCACCTAATAAGTTGCGATCCTGCAGTTTACTTGCAACTTTTAGCTGAAATATTCTATATAAAGAACTGACAAGCTTTTGGTTTCATTCTAGAGTTCCGGCGGAAGAATGCTGGGAAAAAGGCTGGCGCATCAGAGACTACTGAAGTCAAAAGGAAGAAGAAAAAAGAAGAGGAGCCATCAAGTAAAGGTGTAAGTAAGAAGCTGAAAAGTGGAGGGAATGAAAATGGAAAAGATGCCTGATGTAAAGACTAAGAACTGCTGTGAACTAGCATAGCATTGAAGACAAATCTGGGGGATAATTCCTTATCTTATCTCAGTAGCCTGAAGGCTAAATCTTAGTTGCTTCAAAATGGTTATTGGATACGGTAGGGTGGATCATGTTGTACCGCTATTCACAGAATTTAGTTTAGGTCTTTCGAAAGCTTGTTTTACATTACTTGGTTTGCAACTTTTTATTAAAAATTCACATATTTGGATGGCACGTATGATCTGCTGCTTTAAGTTCATTGCCGAAGGATGAAATATTAGACCCTGCAATATTTATCTGTTCAATTTTGCCTTTCAATTATTTTATTTTTATTAAAATCAAATTAGCGTTTCTAAAAGTGGTAAAGATTTTTATTAAATTATTCTTTCTAATGTGTCTTTTTTCATATTGATCCATACCAGTTACCCCATTCTATTCCCTTTCTGACTCCATCAATCAACTCAACTAGCCCGAAGCTCTAAGGGAAACTATAGCATGCCATAATCAACCGGAATGACAAACTATAATAGATTTTCTCTAACTTAAATATGAATTATGTTTCTTTCTCGAAAGATCAATGCATTAAATATTCTTTTAATATTCTATTAAATTTATTTTATTTTATGTAGATATTTCATATTTTAATCATGAAAATTGTTTTAAAAAATAATTTATAGGGAGTAACTTAATAATATCCACTTAATATATATGAAAATTATAATAACAACCAGTGAAAGTTTCGCTGACCGCAGAGTTTGGATAGTTCAAAAGTACGCAGGCTTAAGTTAATAAATTAATAATATCCATTTAAAATATATGAAAATGATATAAAATAAAAATATTTAATAATATGTTTAAAATTAGAATATTTATCATTTATTATTTATACACAAAAATTAATTTAAAGAAATAAACATATAAAATATTATAAATGAATATCACAGTAATAATATAATTTATCAAATAATTTCTGTAGAAAAAGTTATTTGTAAATTAATTTATTTTAAATTAATTTTATTTATTAAATATATAATATTATATTTATTTGTAAATGAATATCTTTTTATTTAGTGTGATTTACTAAATATGTAAATGTAACACCTCACTCTTGTAAAACACGTGTCCGACATCCTGAGTGATATTTGAGTCTGTGCCCCGTAAGAATGGCATGCTAGAGCACTCGAATAGTTAAAACTCATTATAATTTTTTTTGAAACAACAAACATATACAGATTTTGCGAAAAATCAATAACCAAATCGGGTCATAAACATTCTCAATCATCGCAAAACAATCATTAGAATTTCAATTGTCATTTGGGCCCATTAAGAAAACAAAACACTTTTAGTCATAATGACTTTACATTACAACATAAATACCTTGGTATACACATTGTACAAGAATTTCGGAATACATTATTTTACAGAAATCGCGGAATACAAATTTATACAAAAACAGGAAAACACTAATGCACATGCGAACTGATTCCGTCCTCTGTCTTTCCCTTGCATGCAGTATATATACTCCCATATGCTTAACAGGGTATTCTTCAGAGTCCTGAAAAATATTTGCAAATTTTGGGAGAGTTTTGCGAACTGAATGAGTGATCATCATCGATGGCTCACCCAGTCACGTAATACATAATTCACATCATTTCACATTTTACACTTCACATTTAATACAATTTAATCACTCATATAATGCATATGAAACTCATTTTTTATTTGTTACTTTGTTGTGACTGAGTGTCTAACTGTCCCGTATCCATTGAATACCGGGCTCATTACTAACTGTCCCTTATCTGATGGGGATAGGGCTCATTTTACATAGTGAGCCTTAGGCTCTTAATCACATTCTGAACTCGAGGCTCATTTCACATATTGAGCTTTAAGCTCTAATCGGTGGTTACTCAAGTCACAACTGCTATTATATTTCATATATTTATGAAATGGATTGCATTATTCACATTTGCATAATCCCATTCAATCACTTTCCTATATCATCGAACCTTAGTCCGGCATTCGACATTAAAGTTGAGAATTCATACTTTCATTCATATGCAAATGCACTTTCAGAACACATTTAACAATCAAATTACGTACACTTAGTTCATCCAATTCACATTCAATAAGCACTTCAATATTTCATTCATACATCACATTCACCAGACCTTCTATCCAAAAATTAACACAATCAATCACATCACATAATAATTCAGTAGTAAATTAATACAAAAATTCAAATAACAAATAATAAAAAATAAAGTGAGACCATCTTGGTCTACTCACAGTACGCTCCATATTAGCATTTGCTTCCAAATTCTAAGAACACCTGAATGCGGACATTTAGCTTGCACAACCCATTTATGCAAGATACACATACATCACAATTTGTACAATCATAAGTGTTTAATAATGCACTTGAATGAAATGAACTATGTACAATGCATGTTCATGAAAATCCCGGGTATTTTAACATTAATTTCTTTACATAATCATTCCCATTTCAAAACTCATCTAGGTATAATTTTTACTTAGGTTTATGCCTCACTAAAATAATTAAAATCTCCATTCCTTTCTCATTGACTCACTTCAGAATTTTTTTCCAAGTCACACTTTCGAGTCTACTATTCACATTCAATCAGAAAGTGAAACTGATGTAATTTGATCATACTCTCCTCTAGAAAATGTTTCTCTATGTCTTATCTTTCCATTGATACCAAAATCACTCAATCTGGTTCAGTAATTTGGAAGATATACCTAATAAATTGTTGGGTTGTTCACATTTAAAAATTATGTACTATGCACAAATTTCATCCAGAAATTCAATATCTTAGAGACTGAATCACAATTCGACTTTTTCACATGATTTGTAGCCCGATGTGTCTAGTTTGCTCAAGTCAACAATCATCTTATTTGGAATCCTATATATCCAAATATAATCAAAATACCCAATATGTTTAGTGATCGCGGCTCGTCGTTCGATCATAAAATCGATCCTTGGAAACCTGTCAAAAATAAAAAATCCCAAGATTGCAGTATAAGTTGTAACCTCGAGTCGTCTCACTTCTTGGAACCGACGAAAAAGGTTTAAAGCTAACCTAAGTCAAAGATGCAATTGAAATTGATAAAGGACGGGGGTTTTGTGAATTGATCAAAATTGAGTAAAATAACTAAATTGAAGAAAATTGTAAGAAAATATATTTTTGGATTTTGGGAATTTTGAAATCAACAAAAATTCAATTAATAATCAATTATAGAAAATCCTCTTGAAAATGTGCTTAGGCTATCACGGTTCAAAATTAAATTGCGGGAATAGAATCCACTAAGTTTCCGAAAAAGCAACCT